>JASAND010014945.1:0-52335 GCA_030248195.1 Trissonchulus latispiculum
TTATTTGTAGCGTGATTAAACGCTTTCATGAAGCCTTCAACCCGACCAGGAAACATTTGTTTTGCTATGTTCACAGGAGTTAACTTATCGGCAGGATTTTTCATTAGAACAATGTATTGAGCATTAATACGACTCGTTCTTTTTTGTCAAAGAAAATATCTTGCGTAATGTGAATTACACTGCAAGACCAATGGTGACACCCTCGGGTAAACAATTCAATTAGCTTTGAGTTGTTTTGAACTTCTGTCATTAGATCATCAAACACAATAAGTGTAGGTATCCCAGTCTTTAAGTCCTTGGTATCAGGAATACCTTGAAAAAATTCTACTTGTGTCATATCTTCGTAAGCTGATTGCCATTCAGAATAACACCATATTATTCTTTGCGGAGGTGGGTCAATCATTTGTTCAGAAAAATTTATTAACTTGGAGACAAATGTCGTTTTACCAGCCTTAGTTGGCGCAGCAACTATACATGTGAATGGATGCTGTAACTTTAAAAATGGAGTATGAATTACGTTACTCGAGGGGTTCCCCATTGTAACATTACCTAAGCTTTGTGTCATGATTACATCAATCTAAGACTGTACACATTTATTAATTTTCTGCATCAACAGTCATAACATAACAAAACAACTAAACACACACTTCTTTCTTAGGTTCTCTCCTCTTTTTTTTTATATTATTTCTTGCTTATTTTGTCCTTCACCAGCACAGTCTTTAACATTTCCAGCACCGCATGACCAAAACTTATCATGTTCATTTAATACCACTAGTTTCTTGGTACCACTACATAGCAACGCTTCTTCCATTTGAATATTTTGTCTTATCTTTTCTCGAACTCCACGCTCCATAATTCTTTCTGCAACCATCATCCATTCTGTCTCGTTGTAACCGATTACGTTCATCCCTCTTTCTTTGACATATTTTGCAGTCCACGCATTAATAATATCGCCAAAAGATTTCCAATCTTCGAAACATTTTGCCTTCTCTGACTGATAGAACTGTTCGACAGATCTGTAGACATATCCACCGTAAGAAAAATTGCAACGGTATGTGTTACTTAAAGGGTGGTGGTTAACACCCACAAAATAAGTGTTGTCAGAAATGTCTTTGGAGGAATCAGTACCATAAACAGTTTGAGTGTCAGTTCTGACTAGTTTCAGGGGTGATATCCAGTGATCAGTGTTGTCATGTTTTCTCTTCTCACGCATTGTTTTAAAAGTAATACCACAACAAGTTCTGGATAGTCTGTTAGCGTGGGTCTTCCTAACATGTTTACGCCGTTCCATAATATCGGTAAATTCCAAGTTGCAAAAAGTACACTTACTGACCATACTGACAGCGATAAATATCTTTTGCGTACAATATTAGCGTGTTTAACTAACCGTTGCAGTATCATTGAGCTAGGTTTCATTAGTCATCACTAAATTTCATATATTTTAAGTACATCGGTTCTCGTTAGATAGATACCTCCTATCCCAGCGTACATTATTTGTTTGTCATCAGCAAAACATAGTGTTAGGTTGTAGCTGCTTGCGACAAATGGACACATCAGCTTGGTAGAAGGCTTTTTGTTGCACCTTCTGTCATTCGTAACACAAAACTTTATAAAATTCTGCATTTTGCTAAACTGCTTTGATGAAATGTTGCTCCGCCGTTTACCTTGAACTAGTCCTACTGCACCATTCGGCAGCAACTCAATGGTAATTGGATGAAATTGTTCCGCAGGCAATTCCACTGTTGCATTAGGTTTTTTGTAGCTGCATTCACAAAAACAGCTGAATCCAATTGAAACTATTGTAACTTGTACTATACTAAATATAGCAATAATGATTTTGAGCTTGAAACTGTCCATTTTAATATATGTTTATAAGTTCTTTGGTTGTATTTATTATTTTTATAAAATGTCAACTGTTTTTATCCTTAATCCCAAACAAGTTTGAAAGCTGCGGATATTTCCCTGGCTTAATCCCTATACTAGAAGGATTAACCTAAACCCTAATCCTATCAAATAGGGGAGCTGCGGATTAATTCCTTGCTCTCAGCAGCCCCAAAAACATAGGTAGGGGATTAATCCCAACCACTAAACTAAATCCCTAAAATAAATTGCAAAAGCTGGCCCCTCATCGGGGTGGATTAGGGGGATTAGTGGGATTTAGCTGAGGATGAGGGGCCAGCTCTTGCAATTTCCTACTACTTACAGAATACAACTGGTTTTTCTGCGCCAAATCAAGCCTTTATTGACATTAGAAATTCCACATGTTAAAGATGCGCTCCCTATCTTCAACAATGGCATTACACGCTATCATGCTTTTACTGCTATTTTATGTGCAGGGTATGCAAAATTTGTCCCCGGAGTAACTTTAAGAGACCTGCTGCGCTGAGGCGCGCGCGTAATTCAATCCAAGGCCACCTGGCAACAAAACATAAGTGAATATGTATACGCGATATCAAGAGGATATAATAATTATAGTAATTAAGAGCATGACAAGCATCACACTCTTAGTTATTATGTACGCTTGGTGGAATAAATGCGATTAATACTGGTAAATTTATGTGTGTGTAGATTGAAAATGTGCAAATTTGTTTGATTTACTCACTCTGTGTCAGTTTGTGGGCTGTTAGCTAGTGTTTGAGGTCGGCCGTGTTTTCACCGGCCGGCCGCCGTTTGGCCTGGAGCAGTTTGCAGTGTAGCTATTATGACTGCAAAGTTGTTGATTTTCAGATGTTATATTAGGAAAATGCAGGTGTACATGTACACTGACTGCACAAACCAGACTAGACCAGATTTTTTACAGTTTTTGTGTAAATATGCTGTTCTAACTTCCAAACCATTGCCCTCCTTGACCCATGTCCAGTTTTGCCCAGCATCGGTAGCGCTGGAGTAGGAAGATGATGAAGAAGAAAAGAGTAGAGTATAAAAGTAAATCCTAGAGAGCCGATCCTAAATCGTCGAGAGCCCGATAATATTTTTATCATTGTCCAATAAAACTTTCATTTCCTATGAATTAAACACATTGTATTTTGTGTTCCAGCTGCAGTAGGAAAAGGCTAACACTAGTTTCGCGTGGCGTAATTTAGGCATAGCTTTAGCTTCTGCCTTTTAGCATCGCTTGATTTGGAGTTCATTTAAGCTTAGTTGCCCTAAGTTGTAAGTTTCTGACTGTTGATTTGCATCCTGGCGCCCGGCTGGTGAGCAAAAATTGTCGGCCGGCGGGCGGTTTAGGCCGGCCGGCTTCAAACACTGTCAGCCAATAGCGAGGTGAAGCATAGTTGCTCTGATAACGGAAAATTTCTCAATATGACGGCTCTGCTCCGTCTTCACTCTTAGAAATATTCCAGTAGAAACTACAGGAATCTCTTTTGTAGATGATAAATACAAAAGCCTTTCTATAAAATACAGGTTAAGTCTTGTAATTTCTACAGGTCATCCTTGGTAGCACTTACCGTATATATTTTCGTAGAATGGATTACAAGTTAGGCTAGTATTCAATACAAATGAAACCTGTAGTATTCACTGATTTCCAAGTTTACACTACAGCTTATTACTCGATACGCTGATAACGTAAACTGAGTATTTAGGGGTGACAGTGATCATAATTCTTGAAGACTGAAATTTTTTGAATGGTTTCAAATTTTCAGTCTTTCAACACCCAGTATGTGATTTTTTTGTAGCCGCCGCTCCTTGCCGAAAATATTTTGGAAGCGGTCGCCACCCACCCCCCCCCCGAACCTGCGCCCCTTTGCTATTAACAGGTTGCTCCAGTGAAAATTACAGGTTTTGTTTTGCAAAAACTACAGGTTTGGTAGCTGATTTAGGATTGTCCTAAAAGTAGAACAAAACTACAGGTTTCATTAGTATGTATTTTCTACAGGAAACTCCTGTAAAATACAACAGGTTTCCTTTGTGTTTTCTACAGGAAACTCCTATAATTTTTACAATTCGAGAGGCCGGTAAAATATATAAAAGTTACTGTTGTGGAAAATACAGGAAGCTCCGCTAGTGACTGACCGCACAGTTGCACTCTTGTAGAAAACTACAAGAATTCCTTTAATTTCTACAGGAGTCTTTTTAAAAGTGTTCAGTGGCTACGCACACATTTACACTGCAGTTTGGAAACGAATTCAAACTTAAGCTTGGTTCGCCTGGGTCTGGGTTGTTCAATCGGTAAAGCGTTGGCCTAAATTACACAAGGTTGTGTGCTCTCCCCACCTCAGGCCTTAGTTTTTCGGGTCGAAGATGCTGTAGTGATCTTTTGTTTATTATTCTGTATGCTTATCCTTTTGTGCTACTTTAGATTATTTACTTATCTTGTGGTAGAGTGTTGTGGTGGCAATAAAGTATTAAGTATTAATACTCTTTCTATTTCTCCATATAAAACACAGGACTTCGTATGCTGTTGGACATCAGCACAGATGAATATCTGGAGCACATCCAGTCTCAGGGTGCAATCATATCGCTCTCCGTTCCAGCCAATAGCACGCATGCGCAGTTGCTGGATCCCATTCACGCGCTGCCTGGGCGCCACACACAAATTGCCATTAAAAGTGTAAGGTTGTTCCGTTTTCGCATAATTTAAGACTGTACCTGCTGCGTAGAGGATTCTTTAACTTTTGTTTTCAAATAGTTTGAACTCTTAGTGTGCAGGATTTGCGTGTTGAGGCTGGAGTATGCAGGCATGCAAAAGTCAACATTTTAAATTTATCTTTGCCAATAGTCGATGTGACAATATTTTAGGTGTTTACTCTCTATTTTTACCAATTAGTCGTTGCTACGGGTAAAATGCTGATAATTTCGTAAACACAGGACAAGGTGGGGAATGGGTCTCACGTGCTGAAGTAGCAATTTCTTACATTACATCAGACTTTCAGCCCCAGTTAACCTTGAGGATACCTGACTGTTCATCTCGCTGGATAAAGGTGTTTGCCCGCGTAGTATGATGCATTAATTAATTCATTGTCACTTCAATTTGGATTCGAACCCCTCCTTGCTTGGTTGTACTGTAGCCTTGTGTAGTTCTGTTAGCAGAGCGTGGGAAGTCGTGGATTCGAATCCCGGCTGAGGCCCGAATTTTTCAGGTCTCAGGTTCTGAAGTGACAATTTAATTTCTTACATAATTACCTACTTGTAATGGAAAATCTAATCCTCTAGTCCTTTATGACTAAAAAGCTAAATGTTTCATTTTCAGAACGTTGTTATAACTTTGCCGGAACCCAATAAACGTTGCATCACGACAGTTAAGGACATTAAGCCTTACTATTATGTCGCTGATTATAATCCTGAGGTATTCCCAATTTCCTTGTTATTAGATGGGAGGCATAGCGTAGCTAAAGCAGTTTATTGTCATGAAATCTATACTGTAAGTTGCTAGACGCTTTGAGATTCCTAATACTCTAACTCATCATATGTTTGTTTACGATGAACGACGGCGCTTTTAGTTATGGTTAATTAATTGTTCTTAATGCTTCACACAGGCGTGTCTTCTAAGTGCCCTCCAAGACAAATACGTAGAAATTTGCGGTTGTGCCAATCCTAATTACGCAGTTGACAGCAACTCTTCTGTGCTTTGTTCAAATCCATCAGGCAGTAAGTCATTCGTGTATTACTATAAGTACGACCAAAAAATGTGTGTACAAACTTCGACCGTTTATAGCAGATTAACCTTTGGAGTAAACCCCAACAATGTATATATTTTTAGAATCCTCAAGAACTCGAGCTTTGGAAAATCTGGAAAATTCCGGAATTCCGGGTTTCATTCACGGAAAATCTGAAATTTTTAGTTTTTCACCAAATTTTTATCGCAATCAAAATTTTGTTTTCACGATCGAATGGAGCTGGTCCCGCTGCATATTTTTGCTCCTACATGTTTTTCACGAAAATGCACCCAGTTTCAGGAATTCCGGGTTTTCAAAATTTCCGGATTTTAAAAATTTTCTCCAATACCCCACAATATGGGTATTATTCGAAAGCTCTTGATGAGCTGAACAAATATTGTAATAGAACCAATGTTTGAAAATGCACCAAGTTCCCGAAATTCACGAATTCCGGATTTCACTCTAGCTTGGAAGGTTTTAGCGAATTCCGAGAACTGGGCTCATTTCTGCGAGTTGGTTTTATTACAATATTTGTTCAGCTCATCAAGAGCTTTCCAATGATACCCATATTGTGGGGTATTGGAGAAAATTTTTAAAATCCAGAAAATCCGGTTTTCTCGAATTCCGGGAAATGTGTGCATTTTCAAGAGTTCATTCTATTACAAAAGTTGTTCAGCTCGATAAGAGCTTTCGAATGAACTCATCTTGTGGGTATTGAAAAAAGTCTTTAAAATCCGGAAATTTTGAAAACCCGGAATTCCGGAAACTGGATGCATTTTCGTGAAAGGAACCGAAGCTTTTTTGAGCCCCACCTTGTTAAGCAATTGCATATACGGGTTTTCTGTATTTCAGAGCAAGAATCTGAAGTCCGTTTTTTGATTCAGTTTTTCTGTGTTTCAAAATATCAATTTAAAAATGACAGTTATTTTAGACACTTAAACATTTAATATCCCTTTTTAAGAATCTTTGTTTAGTTTCGTGTCTTTCCAAGTCGGCAGATCAAATGGTCGATTTTAGTCGAACTGTAACGTACTGTAAGGAACCGTGCAGGTACGGTTTTACGGTTTTCTTGGAACGTTTTCATAAATTGGATTAGACGAAATAATTTAAACAGTAATCATTTTACGTATACGTTCAAGGATTGAACAGATTAAGTAAAATTCGCGAGCTAAACTAACTAGCTTGCTCAGTGTTTTAATTAACTATTGTATGAATACGCTGTTTTCATCTGTTTATTTTAGTTAATCCGTTTAAGTAAATCCGTTTAATTTTTTGAAAAGGTCTTTGGTGATGTTATTCTCTGTTGTAAACTATCTAGAAAAAATCATAAACCGGACTGCCGTAGTAGTTAGTTAGTTAGTAATTCAACTATGGTTAAGAATTTTATTAATGTGTCAGTAACAAAGCTTATATCATAAACTTCAACCAGTGATGCTGCTTAGGACTCGATTTATTCGATAATCCTTTCAACAACACATTCCCACAATCATCTGAATTTGCGATTTCAGGCAGGTCATATATGACAGAACGGTGACTTTCGGGCTGTTTCGTCATTTGAATCTTAAGGTTCGTCCGCTACCGTCTTTAATCAATGATAATCAATTAAACGGGTCTCGAGGATTGGTTTTCAACGTTAATTAATCAATTAATTAATTAAACGTATCAACTAAATGTGATGTGTAGGATTGTTGAAGGCTTTTACCCATCGAGAATATCTCTGGCTCCTGGGCCCCGTTGCATAAAACTAACAGTTGAACAGCCTAACAGAGTTCAACTGCGGGACTGTTTTTGAACAGTGTTACAAATTTCCTTGCATAAAAGAACTGTTAACTATCAGTCCGACAGTCTAAAAGTGTAACAGTATTTTGAACAGTGTAGCTACAATTTATTGCGAGCGCACGGTCGTGGGTTCGAGACCCAGCAAATGCAATATTTATTTTTAACTGTTAGACTGTTAAACGGTTCAACCGTTCAAACTTTTATGCAACGGGGCCCTGGTGCCCTGGAGGGAACCTAGTCTTTTATGTAAACTGAGTGCGACCCAATTAAATTGTCCGTTTGACTGTCTTAGATTTCATAACTGTACATGCATTTTTCGATTAGTAAATTCAATACGATGGTGAAGTGACCAGTTTTCGTAACGTCGCCGCTATTCAGTGAATCTTTTTATTCTGTTCATATCTGAATTTTTTGCCAGCTGAAACTTTTTGTTTTAGTCTTCTACTGATACAAAATCGTTAAATGAACGCAGTAGGTAAGTGCCTTCTATTGCGGTAATAGTCATTTATGGTCCAACCAGTTTCTAAGATATAAAATGAAATCTGGTGATATAGTACACCGAACTCTTTGATTTTGAAATTTTGTAATTTTTCATATTCGATTCATTTATTTATTTTCACAGGAATTATGCCCTCATCGATATTTACTTCATCGAAGAAACAACCCTGATTTTGGAAGAGTCGCTCAAAGAAACGGTACATAGGAGAGTATTTAGAAATTTCTTTTGACAAAAATATATATAGATATTTATCAGGATATATTATGAGAATTCCAAGCAAAACCATTTGCAAGAATAAATCAACCAACGAAATCGTATTCAACAATTTTGCACAGCCAACAGTCCCAACTAAATATGCCTACGTAAAGAGTAAATAAATAAAAGCTTACCTTGCCACGTTTGCTGAATTATCAATCTATTTTGGATAAATTCATTATTTATTATTTCAGAAAGCTACAACCATAAGCGGTATGGGGAACGTGCTTGGCATAACCTGCGGAATGTCCATTATGGGAGTCATCGAAGTATTTTTCACAATCATGAAAACTGCTATACATTGCCGGAAGTGCCTGTACTGACATATAGAAGCGAAACCAATGAATTTTGTTTGATTACTCACCTCAGGAGTGATTAGAGCTAAAATTAAAGAAATTAAATCTCATCAATGCTGCTTAATAATAACTCAGTTAGAGAATATGTTTATAGGAGATCCTTTTTACCAAACCCTTAGTTTTTTAAACACAGCAGGACCAGGACCTGAGCATATCCTAACGATGTCTAAGAGATCCATTAAATTTGGTCAATCCCTAGCCATCAGTCATTGCATGTGATTCAGCTTTTGCCGAAACATTAAGTTTGAATGGTGTGGAAGAAAAGTGCTCTGTAGGCAGAATAGCGCTGCGCCGTTTTGGCACGGGCTGCAGGACCAACCGGTCCGGGCCCTGAGGCCCGCTTCAAGGCCCGGACGCTACTCTTCCTGTATGGGTTGGCACGGGAATACTGAGCAGAGTTTAAATCAAGTTTTTAGCTATGAGCCATTCGTCTCGTAGAAATTCGCAGGACAAAAAAGGATTGTTATGTTGAAAAGTTTTGACACTGTACACCAGGGGTCCGTGCATGGGATGAACTCTTGCTGCACGCTCTGGACCCAGTCCCGTTCGAAAAAGATTATGCCTAAATTGATTGCAGCAAATATGCACATAGTCCCCTAAACGTAGCCAAGACTTTACATACGATCCAGTATGTTTACAGCTACAGTTTATTCTGAACATTACAACAATCAACAATATTAAGATACTGTAGATAGGTACACGATTTTACACTTATACAAGAAACGTATACAGTAAAAGACTCCTTTCAAAGGGTATGATGTAAGAATATGCTGAAATGAAACTTCAATTTTAAATGAAAATATAATTTAATTTAAAATGAGTTCCCTCAAGAAGGAAAAGGAGTCTTTTTAGTTAATCAACTAGTTAATTAGGAATCACAGATGACCCAGATCCAGGGCATGGCGAAGGGCAACCAGATCAGAGGGGGCGTTGATCGGCCAAAACGGGATCTGAAGTTGCTGAGCAGCGGTCTTCTCTTCCCGACCTCCCCCGACCACGACGTAGCTACACTTTTTCCCGAACCGCTGAACTATCCGATCGAAGCACGCATCCTTACCTGAAATAGAAATACAAATACTAAAGGTAGCACAGATTTCTTTGAACATTATGGCTAGACACTTTCTCACTGACTCCAGATTGGTGCAAAGTAATCCGACAAATGTTTGGTAAGTCTAAAAAGCATTAACTTGCTGATTTCGTGGTTCCAGCAGCAGTCCCGCCCTGTCTTACCTAATTTGGCAGAACTGTAGACATTTTCTGCGGGGAATGCCTGCGCTAATCCGTAGAGAAGCAGTTTGACTAGGGAAGGCGCCAACTGTCCGCTCGTGACCAGAACGTTGGCGTATCGGGGCCTGAAACGGAAAACAACAGTCATTCACCCCGACTATATAACTAGTCATACTCTTATGTATTATGTACTCTTGCTATATATTCCTTTGAAGAAATAACAAATCTTTTTCAATTTTGAGAATTCATTTATGTTAAATTATGTTGGAATATCAGATTTTCAACTATTAATAAAAATAAAGAAATAGGTATATGTTAAATTTCTGACTCGGCTTATGCTGGCATTGTCCAATTTGTGTGTAAGAAAAGTCTGGCTGGTTTTTGATTGAAAGGTCAGATAAAATTTCATCATTCCTGATTGTTTGGAACTTCCGGGACGGAAATACCTCCTGAAGTGAGGACAAGAGTTTGATTGACAGGTCACTCCTAGACTGCTTACTTAGTTTACACCTAGTAATGCCCGCCCAGCATGTCTAGCCTAACGGGAAGTCAGGTGTCTGTGATGTAATCTCAATATCTGGAAAAATTAGGCAAATTAAAGCCACACTGCTTGTTCAATTAAATTTAATAGAAAGACAGCAGGGCTGGGAAAATTCAGCGATGTGTTCACAGGTTAACACTTTTTCCAATACCTGTGTTTTCTTTTAGCGGTCTTGCCTCATTGAAGCCCTCCCTCCCCCGGCCACGTCTCAAAATTTTTGAAACTCGACCAAATGAGCTGAAATCGACATGTTTACGACCACGCTGAGATCAAATACAGCAAAATTTTTGTATTTCCCGAATCGATCCGCCAGGAGAGATCAGTTGAAACTGAGATTTGTCTCCGATCTTGATGCAAAGCTTATATGTGGATTTTCGGGATCAGAGTACAGGGGCCCGTTGCATAAAAATGATATTTAAAGTAATAAGTTAATAAGTTCATAAGTTCATAAGTTAATATGTCATATACAATAAGTAGAGGTGTTGCATAAAATTTTATTGTAATATAAGTGCTTATTTCATAAGCAATTCTGAATTATAATAAGTGAATAGTCATAAGTTCCACTGAAAATACTGGCTACTTATTACAATATGTTTCAGTTCTATGAAGAGCAATGCCGTTAGGATCGGAGCAGTAAATGGAAAAGTTTCACAAAAAACTTTAGGACTAAAAATTGTGGTTATTAATGTAATTGTGTAAATTGCGTAGGCAATGTAATGACGGATCATTGGCTTTTTCGGTTTCGCAATTTTCAGAATCTTCTTTACGCAGTAACGGAACATGGAATTTTCTTCGTTGATATTACGCTATAGCTAAGAATTCCGGCTAGGCACTTCAAATACAATTTTATACTACTAATTAAGCGGAATAAGCTGTAAATCTTGAAAGGAGATCAGTTTGAGCATTTCTACCGATATTGCAAGTTGCAGTTCAGAAAAGTCTTAATTTCAGTTTTCTGCACATTTCTTGTTATAAAACTAATACAATAAAACTTGAAATTTTATTGCAAATTCGCTTACTTAATAAGTCGCTTATGACTTATTAGATTATGACTTTTATGCAACGCAAATTCGCTAATTGTATATGACTTATTGGACTTATTAACTTATTGTAATTTTTATGCAACGGGCCCCAGAAGTCTGAAATCCATATTTGATTCAGCTTTTCGTCAGCTCAGTATAATTACAAGTTCAAAAGCTAACTTATATTATGACCTCTTAAATGTGAACTTGCGATCCAGAGAATCAATTTGACATTCGATCACATAAAATGAGAACTAACGATCAGCTCAACTGATATTTCACGATGTGGCAAGGCTGTGTTAGTCACACCAGATTTAAGATTATGTTAGAAGTTAGAGTGATACCAAGAGTGCATAATTGCACTATTATTAAGAAGAATTATAAGACTAAGAAGAACTAATATATAGAAGAAAATCATGGACTCTTGGTGATACCTGGCAGTGATGGAATTGGCGCATTTGAGCGCGAGAGAGTGCCAGGAGTCCGTGGCCGTTTCCAGGTCCTGTCGAAGTCTATACAGATCCGTCTCCCGGCCAGCCAGCAAACCTAAAACAAGAAAAAAATGGTGTCACATTGACAAACGGTTATGCTCTATGATTTTAAGACGGCCAAGGATTAAGGCCTTTGCCGAAAAAGAATGCACTAAAAAAGAAATTACCCAATATCAATTAATGTCAATAAATAAGCTACGGAGAAACAAAGAAACAAGGGAAAACACTGACTTCTGAGATCCGTTTGTGATTCATCCCTGAACTGATTATAGATGTCCCTGATTCGTCGATATCGATAGGCCAACTTCCGCATCCAGTCCATGCCCCCTCTGATCGTGTGATTTGGAGGGGGCAGGCAGATGCCCGCCGGACCCATCGGGTTCAGAAATCCGTCACCAGCAAAATTGTAGCCTCTAAAACAGACGAAATCAACACAATACCATAAACACAATCAAAACTTATTTACTTCCATTTTAACGACTAATGGATGACAAGGGCCTGGAGTTAGAAACCATAGAAAGATTCTTACATTTAAATAAGTTCATCAAATGGTTTTAATAAGTTTGATCCTTTGCTGAGGATTTTACTATTTACTGATTGCATAAGTTTCGAAAATTTGGGAGAGTCAAGAACACTTCCAAATCATTAACCAAAATGTCAGCAGTTAGCAGCTACTAATTTTTAATTTTATTAATACCAAAAAATCAGAAATACAAACCCCAAATCTTGCCCATTGTCATCAGTCGCCAAATCCTCTATATGAACTTGATCACATTCCTAAAAATAATTAAATTATAATTGAAATCAAAATTAACAGACAAATCACGATTTTAAAAAAATCTCAGATAGAGCTAACAAATTTTCCCGCCAGTTACACACAAGTTGAACAAATAGAATACCTAAAACTTATTGCAGAAGCAAAATTAAAGTTACAAACAAGTAATACCAATTATAAACTAACATATATATGAAAACTGTAATATCAAAGTTTATTTTTAGCATTTATACCTGGAGATCTTGGAAAAAGAAGTGCATATTTCCAATAGCACATATTAGGTTCTTCATTTCAACCCCGATGTTGGAACAGAGTAAGGGATTCTAAACAATGGAAACTGTACTGTTAGAAATGGAATTATATATATGGAAAAAGGCAATGCTCAACAAATTTAAAATTACATTTAATCAGTTATACATTATAGCATGGTCTTGCAGTAACACAAAGGGATTATACAACGTCTAGTTTTTCATAAACATTTAAACCATTTTCTTACAACGAGCAACCAGAAAGAGTTAAAGCAATGGGTTAGATAATAATAATAATAATAATAATAATAATAATAATAATAATAATAATAATAATAATAATTGGGCGTTAACGTGGTTACAATACCCCATATCGGCATTTGCCTAGGCTAAAATGGTTCCAACAATAGATGAGAAATTGTCAGAAAGTTTCAGCATTTTTCCGATTCTCTAACCTTTCCAAACTTTTGAGCAAATTGTCCCTCAAATAGAGTATTGAAAATGACTAGAGCTTCGTCCAAGTCCCAGATAAAGACTCTTTCCCATTCGCTCTCTGGACACGGACTCACATCTCGTTTCCTCTTTTTTCCTTTGCCTGGAATTATAGGAGAAAATTAGATATTGATCACTAGCAGAATATTGATTGGCCGCAAATAATCAAAACAAGATATCTTAACAATCCAAAACCAGATTAAATCTAAGGAAGAATGATCATTTTGTTTTACAGAAACATACTTTTCTTTCCTTCTGGTTTCAGAGCCGGAGAGATATCCTTCACAGGACCGCTTTGAGGTGAACTATCTAAAAAGAATTTCAGTTAGCCGTTAATTTTTAAAATTCTAGAAGCCAATCACAGTTAAAAATAAAATTCCACATCAAGACAAGCGTCACACTCTCAGTTATCAGCTGGAAACCTAAGCTGCACACGATCAGAAGCAATAAATTCACTGCAGCCAAACTAAATTAGCTACAGTAGCCATTACACTAACCAGCCAGTACTGTACAAGGGGGCAGCTGTGACAGCGGGTAGCTGGCGGAGGTCAGCGGAGGCGAGGCGAACTGACTAGGGGGTCCCATCGTACAACCAGTATAATAGGAACTGTAGTGCTGAGGATAGTACATATAGTCCAATGTCTGTCCACTACCGTAAGCTGAAGCTGAAATTAAAAGAATTGGCATTGAACAACATTAGGATAAAAATGACATAGGGGAAGAACACTTAACTTTAACCGAAAAACTACAGAACTTGGTTACTATTGCACAGTGCACACAGATGTGATCATTTTTATTTTGTGTTTAAATTAATGGATTTTTAAATTGAAAGCTATAGAATGTTTCAACTAACTGTAATATCCTGATAATTGAGATTGTTGACCGGCCGTCCCACCGAAGTAGGGATTAAATGTATAGGAAGCATTTCCTTTCAAAGATCTGATGCCTGAAAATAAATAAAAACATAGAAGATTTGGAATATACAGGAAATTTAAACTAAAAGCGACATTTTATTGGCTGTACTGCATTCACGCAATAAACTTGACTACAACAGTATGACCATTGTTGTTTTGACATCGGATGTAAATAAACTTGTTTTCATCTTAGAGATATCTTGGAACTTGGTAACGTTTATAACTTAAATATCAGTAGTATCTTAAATATATATTTTGACGAATGTACTAAAAAATAAAATTACAATATAAAAGCTCCTACCGTAAGATTGCGTAAACGCTGAATAGGGATTTGAGCTGTCCACGCCGTAAAAGTTTCCTAAAGTTTGACCATTGTACATACTCCTATAAGTATTAAAATATTGCAAGTTTATATATATAGAATAATTCACATGAAGATAAAATCGGCCCTACGAAATCATCGAATTAATATCCGCGATTAACTGATTCCTGGATCCATTTGGTCTTATGTAGTTCTCCAAAAACATCAAGCATAGGGTTGTGGCTTCAATATCTCATCATCAAGTTTTAAAATACTTACATGTGCAAATCTGCATATGAATCGATTCGAAATTTTTGGTAGAAATTGATCTATCTGCTTAAAAATTAGTTTAAAAACATACTAAATTTTTAGTTTACCCATTATAATAAGCACTGGGAAATGAGGTGGTGCCTGCCTGCAGCAATCCTTTAACGGGGCCCTCTACAAATAAGAAAACACCGACAAAATTCAGAATTCCAAATAAAACTAAATTTAACCTACCAATTTAATTTATAGAATAAATAAAACCTACATTAAACATTTTATTTCATAAATTTTGCTCAGCTGGAATTGTAAACGTTGAATGATTTTATTACAGTTACCTATTGTTTGGCTTACTTAGCTATAATTATTAGCTAACCTACCTGGGAAGCTGGCGGGTTCTGGAGGACTATGGTTATCCGGGTTAAGCATCACATTTACAGCAAAGGGATTTGTAGCCCCTCCGGACAAATTCGAGGGGGCGTCACAGGGTTCTGTAGCAGATGCAGACGTGGAAGGGGTGGAATAATTCCCCCATACTGAGGATACGGAGGGACCATTTCCTAAACAAAACAATTTGAGATAATAATTGTTTTCTCATTATAAGTGTGGTTTCTGGAACTTCCAAACAAAGCTATAGACTACAAAGCTGAAGACAGAAAAAGAAAGTTGCAAACTACCAAGCCCCTCTGACTAAAGGGTTAGGAAAGGGCTATTATATTATTATTATTATTATCAGCATTATATCGCTAAAGGGGTATTTTACCGGTTTGATAGGGAGGGGTGTTCTCATGATGTCCATAATTGTAGGGGGTTGAGCTGGACACGAATCCGTTGGATTTGGGGGATTGTTGGGGGTGCGTCGATACGACGCTCTGAGGACTTTCTTCGCAACTTCCGGCATCTCTGAAACAAACGAAAATAACATCTCAAATCTCGAAATCTCAAAAAACATAGGATTCTTGAATTTTGTAAATCTGCTTTGTGTTCTTGTGTTTATAGTTAAAATGAAATCTTTTAGGCGGTGAAGTGTGGTTGCATTACTGCTGCAATGTCAACATTCGATGAATTAATAATATATAATTGATTAATAAAAATACCAGAAGTTTCGACATGCCTTCAGTTGCCTAGTATTAAAAATTACCGACAATCTACATAGGTTACACGTTCATTAAATAATTCCAGATTTTTTAGTTTCTTTCCCAGACTTATGTTGCATAATTTTAAGCAATATATTTATTTCAATTCTTTATTTTTTTCATTAGGCGCCTAATTTTAACGTTAAGAAGGCGGCAAAAGTTTTAAGCTTTCTGCCAAGAAGTGAAGATTGACATGAAATTGCGAAAATTTGGACTGAAACCTAGATTTATGAGAGTTTATGGGGACTTATCACTTATTAGCATCATTGTCAGAAAGTTGTGAGAAAGTTAGAGATAAAAAGACATTTCTTACAAAGCCTTCCAGAATAATTCATCCTAAGTACACATTTGTTTTCTGCCAGTAAATTAGAGGAAAAAGCTTGGCCGACATTGGCAACCTAAGTTTTTGCGGAGGCCTTTCAAATTTAACTTTCCTAATTTTTCCTTTTCCTAATATCCTCGTCGAAAGGTCTGAATAAAATGCAGTTATGAATGGTTAAGCTGGAGCAAAGTCAAAAACGGGTGCATGTAAACGCGAAAGGCCACGAATAGCGGATGAGGTGCAGATCCCCGAAAAGGGCAAAAACGGGCAGACTGAGACTCTCTAAGCAAAAAGTTAAAAAGATGCATAGCACACGACAAAATTTTCACCAATTTGATAGCAAATGTTAGTAAATTATTGACACATTTTTGCTTAAAATTGCACAAAATTGCCAATTTCTTGAAAATTTCCAACCAAAATAAATGAAATGAGCATTTTGCGTTCAGTTTACGAAAAACTGCCTCGAACATTTTTTAAGTGGACCCTCTGCGAAGTCGGGATTGAGTTCCCTGTCATTGCATTACTTGATGAACTTATTTTTCATACTTTTTCATTTTCATTTTTCAAGTAGACCCATAATTTTCCAAACTAACACCAAGAGTACGTACTCCTGCTTTGATCTGTGTAACAAATCCAAACGAATGGTTACTCTTCTGAACTCTGGTTTAGATGTTTTGTTTTCAAAAAGCATGTCACTTATGCTGTCCGCAGCACAACTTGTCTCTACTTTGCGAGATGAGTCATTTTAGTAGAGAATCCCATAAATTTTGATGATTTATTTGAGAATTGGAAATTTTGTTACCGGTGGGTTACATAGCAAGCGAGTGTTGCAACTAAAGGTTGCCCTAGGATGAAAGTACACCGACTTCAAATTGGACAGCAAAAACTATAATTAATCAACTGCTGGAGTGGGTCCCTGTACAATTGCCGGGGAACACTTGTTCAAATTTCCGTTCCACTAAGTATTACCCACCCCCCAGCAATAGAAAACTTTTCAAAAAAGCTGGATGCGTTTTGTGAAACGTATAAAAGCGAAGAGACAGGGCAACAACAGAGACGTCTAAAAAGTCGCCGACACTGATCCGATAATCGGCGGTTCGAGTTCCATCAGCCACAAAGCTTTCTCAAATCTCCTTGAGCCAGTGACGCTGACAAAAATTCTGCATCGGTTTTAATGCTTCGATCTTGCTTGGATTTTTGCCGTGCTCTGTCGGACGTCTGACTTCAGGCTTGGTGGAAAGACAACAATTGAGTTGTCTCTGAATCTGCAGATAAGCACGGTCATCTTCTTTCTAAGCTCAGATGTATTTTCATTTCAAAAAACAAAATTTAATATTTTCTAATCACTCCAAAATTATACTTAGAAATCACAAATCGAATGCTCTTCTGATTGAAACTGGCAAGTGTTTGCCAACGTTAATTTTGTTTTCCACCTTTTTAAACTTTCAGCCCACGAAAACTGACTTTAATCATATGGGACATAAGCAATTTGGAAAATTTTCAAAGTACTCTAAGAAGCTGATAAAGCTAACATCAGGTGAGTTTTTGAGCGCCCATTTGCGGTCGTCCGCTCATCAAAAACTCAGAGTTTTCACATAAAAAGCGGCAAACTGCAAATTTTCTTCCATTGCTTTTTCCTGGATTTTTCAGCTGCAAGCACACTGCACAGGATAACCCATAAATAAGCTGTATGGGAAACATATGTTCTGATACTGCACGAAAAACATCGAAGTAGAGTACACAAAACGGATGAAGCTTCAAGCTAATTGTAACGACATTGCCAATATTTGCAGCCGCAGCCCTACCTAAAATAATCTGTTAAAATGCATAGTTAAAAATTGTGTACAAAGCATGAGTTCAAGATAGCGTACATAGTGAAACTTTAGGTGCGCCCTTAGTGAACTGACCATACCTAGCAATATTTACAAGTGCTGCTTGTATACATACTTTTATTGCTTTCCGATACTCTGTTGCTGAAATAAGGTGAAAGGATATCTACTGTCATTTGTACATCTGAATTGGTTTGCTTCGGTCGAATTCTGCAGTTCTGCAACTTCTCAAACCAACTTTGCATCAAAGTTTCAACTTTGACAAAATTTATTGCAGAAAATCTATCACCCAGAAAAGTTGGTGGAAACTAAGTTTGGGAAAGTACAAGATAACTAGAAGTTCATGTCATTAATCAGAGCTTAGATGCAACATTAAGACATAGATAAACTGAAACCGCCGCTACCCTCCCCCCAAATTCCCCAGCTTCCCCCAAATCTGTGTGCTAAATTAATGTCTTGCCAAGCTTCTGAAAAGAAACAATTTAAATGAAGCGTCGCTAACAAGTATTTATTTGCTTTGCATATTAAATTATTTATTCACATATATAATTTTGTTTGCACTATTTACCCACATTTATTGCACGCTGTTATATTAAGCGAAAAAGTAAGGTAACAACGAAAAGTGTTTAGTGAAGCTTAAGCTTTGCGAACGACCAAGAACTCGATGCCGTCCCGAAAATGAGAAATTCTCCATTTCCTGGATCTGACAAAACTACAAGAATTTAAATTTGTTCAAGACATTACAAGGTACTGCATATGCAAATTTACTAAAAGTTCCTTTTGAATGATGACAGGTTAGAGTCGTCGACAGCTCAACTGATCATTGTGTTTTGGTATAAATATTAATTAATAACAAATAATGACTGAATACAACTAGGAAATAGATATAACTAAGAAATAAATATAAAGAATTACCTGGGTTCAGGAACCCCGGAGGAGACAGAGCAGCGACTGGTGTCCAAATCAAGACTGGAGTCTAACTTCCGCCGCTTTGAAGTCTAAAATAGAAAAGATGTACACAGTTCACAAAACAACTACACATTGCAGCTATAATGCTTAACGAAAAATCACTCACAACACACTTGTCTGTCAAAAATTGCTGATATTCACCGTAGGTATATGTCGAAGATAATTGCGGACAAAATTAGAGTCCATGGACTCTGCGCAAAATCCCGAAACCAATGAGAAAGCCCGTGCTGGATCGATGGGTAAAACCCGGACTGGAATGCTGACCGGCGGGCCAATTCGGAATACTCCCGAACTCAATTAAATCGAAAATAACGTGGAATTGAGAAATGGGTTATTTGAAACCAAACTATCAAAAACAAATATGTCCTGGTCTTTTTTCTGAAGTCTTTTTGCGCGCAGCTAAATTTCCGCGGGAAGAACCGAACCGGTCCAGACATGTGCAGGAGGGGAAGTTCTGGTGGGGTGAACAGGCAACCGAAAGCCGCCGGAAAACCGGATTTTTCCGGTTTTTGCCAGAAAACAGGAAAAATCCTGATTCTGGGGGGGGGGGGGTGAGGGACCCCTCTGGGGGCGGGGGGGGGTGAGCTCCAGGTAAACCCCCCCCCAAGCACATGTATGACCGGGTCCGAAATTTGGAAACCCAGCTAGTCCGGGTTGTCCTAATTTTGGTACGGGTTTTGCCTAATCATCCGTGATCCGACTCCGGGTTTTGCTGCATCCTTAATATTTAATTCCGTAATTTTTACTATACGCACACATCTGTTTGCTCTGTTCTAGGTACATTAGGAACATAACATTATATACCACTTATGTCTGTTACACATTCATATTTCATCTATATATACGTATACATATGTGATATAGTGGTATATGACCTCCGACCCACTCACACTCTAGGTGGCCGTTAGAGCTTTTCTTGTGACCCAATGCAGCTGCCTAGGCTTGTCGACCCAGGAAAAAATCCAAGCTCAGAAGCTTATGTTTCACAATTCCAACCTTTTACTCTGAATAAACTGTCACTCAATTAACCTTGTTAGTCAAATGACAAATTGACTTTGTCTTGACCTGTCCGTAGATAAACTGACATACACACCTTCAGATAAAACCTTTACGCTTAAAAATTGAAAATATCTCAGGGCTGCTTGGTGCTGGAGGGAGTGATATTATGAAATACGTGAAACTAAGTGAAAGACATGCTCTGCGTCGGCAGGAAAACTGTATAGAACAGTCACTAACACCTTGTAAGAAACCCGGTAGAAGAAAATCAGGCGGACGGTCTTTCGGGAGACAGCACCTTCTATATACAAATGATCTCTTGATCTTTGTCTCCACAGCCCACAAGCCATAAGTTAGATTTTCCTGATCTCAACGCATAACCTTACCTAAAATTTGTCATATGGGCACACTGGTTGAATTAAAAACTTTTAAATAATAAAATTTAATGTTTTTACTTTTGAGAGAGGAACTATAGGAATGGAATAAGAAAACTTTTTGGTCTCCGAGTTTACTAAAAGTTGCATATAGGGCTTTTCATATTGTTGAGCACGATTTTCAGATCCCCTGATCAAAAGTTTTTCCTTAGCTCAACGTGATTTGATCATTTCAAAGAGGGAGGGGCAAGGTTAACCGACAACTTTCGTGAGTTTTTCCTCAAAAGCTGAATGCAATAGTCGGTTTTTCGATTCAGATTTGGTGAGTAATGCACCTTAAAAGCTGTTGAAAGCTTAAAATGTATATGGTTAACGAAAGCTTAACCAAAAACGAATTTCTGATTTGTGCTCAGCGAGCGGCGTGCGAGCGCTCAGCGAGCCACACTATAAGTTATTGATCAAAAAATTTAGAGTCTTGTTAAGATCACCCCTAAAGTGTTTTCATGGCATTTTCGTAACATCACCAATCTAGCTAAAATTTAGGGATCTTTTGCGCTTTTCCCCCGCCCTAACTTTTGAATTTTTAACTAGTAACTTTGAAATTTTGTATGCATGCATACTGAAGGCTGATGAATTCAAAAATCAGAAAATTTTGAAATTTAAAAAATTTTTAAATTTTAGTTTGATAAGGAACCAAGGGGAACCTAATTTTTTAAAACATCTTTGCTGAAAACTTGAATCCAAAATCCCTTTTTTATTTTAAAACTTTTTAATTTTTGAATTTATCAGCCTCCAGTATGCCCCCATACAAAATTTCAAAGTTATATTGGTCAAAAAAGTTTTGTTCGATTTGTTAGTGTAGAATAAGCTTACATTTTAAGCTTACAACCTTAGCTTACCAGTGTTGGCATCTGGGATGGGATCCCATGGGATCCCATGGGATCCCATGGGATGGGATGGGATGGGATTGAAAACTCATCCCATGTGGGATTAGTGGGATTTTGTGGGATCATTTTGGCTTACAGTGCCTTCAAACACCGTTTCCAAATTTCCAAAAGTGTAATGTTTTGCTAAATTTGACATAAAAATGTCTGTTCAATTTCATGATTGGCGTTTTGATGACTACCAGCAAACAAAACATGGAGCTCTTTAAGATGCTGGCATCGCTTTGTGTAAATGTAACTTTACAGGGTCCAATTTTTATGATGAAAGTTGACGAACCTTTCCAAATATGGTGTTCTTGGGACCAGTCCCGCATTTTTAAGTGAAAGCTAAAAAATCTTTGGTTTTGCCACTATTCTCTCAGTTCCTTATCGATACACCTGATTGGTTGATATAAATGGAAAGCGGTCACCGAAAAGAACATTTTCGCTTTTACGACATTTGAGCTATGTTAAGCTTGCAGGTAAGGGGGGTCAATCATGAAAGATTTTTAGACCACGGATTTCATTCATTTTCACACATGAACTAACCACATATGTCGTGCATATCAAGTTCAAATTTTGATTTGTTTCGTTCAGTTCTCCGCAAGTTCGATCCATAAACTGTGTGCCATTTGAATATGAGCGAGTACGAGAGTTCTGCAGCCAATTGAAGCAAATTTTCGCTAGTCAACTTCAAGTTTTTAAAAATAAATATGAATTACGTTGAAATGCAAAAATATGCAATTTTGCAATATAACCTGGTCGTAAACCGCCTGTCTGAAAAAATTAGATATTTTCACAATTTTACAAAAAAAACTTAATTTCTACGCCAAGAAATCTCTACACTGGCAAAGGATTCCAAGCGACATTGGGTTTCGCTTGAAACTTTTGTACAAGTAAGTACTGTGCCACTGTTATTGAATACTGAATACTCAATGCGAAGTTGTAAAATTTCGCGTCATCGCACATTTGGCTGATTTTCTGAAGTATTAAGACCTGGTGAGCCAAATCAATAAAATTTCCCTCGACCCACATATCCTTTATATCATGGCACAAAATAAAATTTTGCCCGATTCTATAGTTTTGAGAAATCAATACTCCATGTTTGATGGTCTATATTTAGTTAGTATGTCTAAAAATTTTGCTAGTTTTGTGCAAATTTTGATTTTTTCGTAAGCTTTAAAACGATGTATCAAAGTTTTCCAACTGGCAAAATTGCGAAAGTTTATTGCGTTTCAAAATTCCCCTCACAAAAGGATGCTACCACCTTAAGACTTTATGCCAATATTAAAATTTCAATGCTACAGCGAGTGTAAGGGAAGATGCTGCAAGTGGGATTATATGGGATTGAAAAAAGCAAATTCAGACAAGTAGGATGGGATGGGACGGTGAATTTGAAAATCTGGTGGGATGGGATGGGATGGGATCGGAGAATTCGTCCCATTTGCCAACTCTGTAGCTTACCCAGTCGACTAAGAAACGTAATTGAAAACGGACTTCAGATTCATGTTTCACGACGCCGAGAGTCCTACGTGCACCCTGTTAGCAAAATCGGAGACAATAAGCATTTCGATTTGTCTTGGACCTCCTCTGCGAATCAAAAAAAACTAAAATTTCGTAAATTGAAAGCATACAAGCAAAAGTTTAGTTCTGGCATGTGAGCTGAAAATGAAAATATGCTGTAAATATCCTTTGTGGTCTATCCCAGATTACGTACCCCACCAGTGCTAACAGATTTTAAAACAGGGATCTCTTCCCAATTGAGGCTGGGGGGAAGGGAGGATTGTTTACTTGACCCCATCGCTGCTTCCAAATTTTCGGTTGCTATCCTAAAACTTAAAAATCATTTTTTCAATTTTATCGCTGTCAATAAAAATAAGTGGTTTGCTTGATCGACTGAAGTCATTTCAAATGCTTACAATGCTTCATTTTCAAATACTTACAATAACGTACTACATTATTAATAATTACATATACTACAATTGCTTATTTAGGATGTCGAAAAACCAAATTTAAACAAAAACTGAAATATTCAATAAAATTCCAACCTGATCATCGAAAGGGTCATCAATGCAGTAGTGAGGATGGGACTCCAATGTGTCAGTATCGCAATGTACCGATAATATCATAAGGGAGCGGCCAGGATATCAAATGTTTCAAAAGTAGGTAACTTAAACCCTCTTTAATCTCGGAAATATTGTTAACACCAAAATTCCGATAAAATTTCACCGATGGCACGTGCAAGAGAAAGACAGAGAAACAGTGTCAAACTTTCACACTAACAGGGACGACTTAGGGTTTGACTTAACTGGGCGGAGCTTAGCCTGTCTCTAGCAAATCAAAATTTCGTTTGTTCTCCCACAAACACCTACCGTAGGACCTGACTTTGAAACAAGAAATTCCGAAACAGCAAAAGTATTGTCTAGTTGTGTGAAAAATTATTGGATTTAGGGCAAGATAGAGTGGCCTATGAAAATTTTCGTCGCTCAGAAACTTGAAAATCGTAGTGCAAATATTACCATAATAAATACAATCTTCTAATAAATAAAAAGATGTTCGTCCTCATAGATTTTCTGTTTATAGATTTTTCAATTAAAGTTTTTATTTTCTGTTGAGCTGCACACAACTTCTGAATACGAAATTCTTGAAAAACTGTGCCATTGAAACAAAACCCTATGCCGTATAGGTACTTGAAAATACCTTAGTTTTTTTAAAACTTACAAAAATCGCTGCACATCCATCTGATATCGATTCATCATAGGAATACTGAACTATATCGGCCAAGATTTACTAATATCCGCAATATCCTACCTATTATTTATTATTTTAATTAGGTATTTATTAATTCTACAAAATTTTATATATACAAGTAGAGAGATATAATAAATTATTTAACCTATTAACCTATTGAGCCACTTTTCTCAACAAATCTCGACTTTCAGTAAATACTGTGAAAACTACTCTGTACTATGTATCTAATATGTAAAGGCTTGCATCATGGTCCATGGCTCGGCTAAGCCGACATCAAAAGGTCAAGTGCCGGTCCGGGCCGCCGTCGCCACGGGCCGACTTCCCACTGTCAATGTTTGCCTATGCAACTGTTAATTGTTAAATTGTTAAAATTGCCTAATTGTTAAAATCTATAATTAGCATTAATGTCTTATAGTGTTTTTCTTTGCATCTGTGCCCTGTAGGTAATTACAATTATAAAGCTACACATTTAGTTAACACATTACAAAATTTTAAAGCTATTGGTCCAAAAACTGAAAGTTGGGGCTGGAGGGGGCAAAGCGCAAGACATACCAAGATATATCTCAAATTTTTCATCTCCCCCTACCCTCCTCCAATATACACACCGCCCCCGCTGAGCAAGAGGGTAACTTACTGACTCTTCAAAACAGACTTCATGTTTCCAACACAAGCCTACAGTTTAGAGAAAAACGCAGTAAGTTACAGAATCTTTCTTGCCCTAGATCCCCATAGAAGCTGCCATAGAAGGGGACCCCCAGCTTTTCCAGACTTTTGGGTTATGTGCAGTCCCACACCCCGCCGACAAAAAAATGTAGAAAGCACAAGTAATTATTATTGGTAAAAATACTTAAACCAGCACTGTGATTTAAACTTTTTACCCTGGACTGCACCAACAAAGTTTAAAAATAACAACAGAATAGCAGAAGGTTAACTATTGATTTCCTATTCAAAAATCGGACGTAGCCTTCTGCTGTGCCGCAGCTATTCTTAACCTTTTTTTGGTGCAGTCCAGGGTTAAACTGAGACTTTCCTAGCTAGAGCTGCAGAATCGACTAGTCGAAAACACCTAGTCTCTCTGTCAGCGTAGTATGCTTGAACTGGGAACTAAGAAACCCCCCACCCGATGATTTCGACCTTAATGTTTGGAGCACATTTAAGTCGTACGTCATTTAAACACTGGGTATTCGTGGATAACCGAGCCGCTTGTTAACAGTAATCAGATGCCACTTTTAGGCAATCCTTATCCCTTCCCTCCTTACTAATGCTGCCTTGTTCCTTCCAGTTCCAACTACTCAACGGCGGAATATACATTGGCCCTTTCGGGGTCCAGGTTGGTATCTACTTTGCCATCAAACTTTCCTATCTGGTCCTAATTTGTCTGTATTAAGTTTCGGACAAGCACTAACGATCAGTAAATGGCCCACCAACCAAGAACATACGTAACACATTGATATATCGTCTTTTTTTCTGGAAAAAGGTTGATTTCTACCGATAAAGAAAGGACCTTCTGCAATCTGATATGGCAAGTTTTTGACGTCTTCGTGCCTGGATTTTGTGCGATTAATGCCGTTTTAATTTGTCAAAATTTGACAAAATAACCTTCAGGCCAACACGAATCGGACCAAGTTGTATGCCAAAATGCAGCAAACATTCGAAAAAACTTTCGAATTTTACTGGGCTGGAGTTCAACCTACGATTTTGTTAGTGTGTTCTTCCATGTCATTAGAAGAGGGGTACAGTTTTTAGTATGGTCTGAATTTCCTCCAAATCTTAATTCTATTTTCCGAAATTCCGATTTTGTGTCAGTAGCACCGTCTGCCTGTTACTCTAATATGAGTTCTTTCCTCAGGGATAAAATCAATATTCCGATATTTCAGTCTCCATAAAACTATTTTCGATAACATTAGTTTATACCTGTTCGAGCTATTAGACTTGGAAGAATGTGAGTCAGGCAATTACCACTGGCGCGTTAATCGGGGTTTTTGTTTCACAGACGCAATTTCATCTTCATTTTATTTCTCAAGTCAGCTGATAATAAACGCTATCAGCGTCACAAAACTGATTGCCCCATCAAATGTGCATTTTAGCAGATTTCGCCTGCAAATGTGTCATAAATTATCGAAGATGACAAACACTTAGCTAGCTATTGCCTAATATCGTTAGAATTTAGCTGTAACATAATCTGACTAGGTTTTATGGTATTTGACGTAGATGTATGTGCTTTTGAAGCTACAGACAAAAGTTGGTAATAGGGTAAATTGGTAACTTAATATTGGCTACCTTGTTTATGTATATCGCAAAATGTACAAACGCAGCTTTATCCACTGTGAAACATTGCTACATTTAGTGCAGAAATTGTTTATGTTAATTGGCAAACAAACACTGCTATGAAAACTTCATCTTGTACTCTGCAAAGTTTGACATCCAAACAGAACTTGTATTTATACACAAAACAAAGGTTAAATGCCAACATTTTCTTGCTTGTCTGAAAAGTGGGATAGGGACTTCAGCAACAACTTAAGGTGGTGGTTTCCTTTTGTGTAAATTTGACCCTACAGGCTCCAATTCTTTATGAAAGTATATGAAACTTTCCAAATATGCTATTTTGGTGCTCTTTAACATTCTCGGACCAGTCCCGCATTTTTAGGTGAAAAGATGAGAAATTTTCGATTTTTGGCATAATACTCTCAGTAGGTAATCGATACATCAGATTGGTTGTTATGGATAGAAAGAGGGTACAAAAACGAACATTTTTGCTTTTACAACCTTTGAGCTATCTCTCAGGGTTAAGTCAGTATAAACCAAAAACGATTTTTGGGGTCAAAAAACGGTCATTTTCGAAAAAATCAGTTTTTTTCAAAATAACTGCTAAATGCTACGAACAATTTTCGGTTATTTATACTCAATCAATACGCGGTCAAATTGCCCATTTTATCAGTGCCTATTAGCTGGGATTCGTTGCTTTAAGCTAGAGATTTGGCCGAAAAACCATTTTGGCAGAAACTGCGATTATTTTGTTTTAAACAGCGATTTCTCAAAAACTACCCAATGGATTCGCGTGATCTTTGCCAGAATGAAAATTCGCACTATTGCGGAGGGACTTTTTTCTGGGTTTGAGTTAAAACGTCTCCAGTTGCGAGAAAACTTAATACAAAGTTGCGAAATTTCGTGTCACCGCACATTTCCCGGATTTTCTGGAGTATTGAGGCTTGTTGAGCCAAATCCAAAAAAATGTCCCTCGGCCCATATGTCCTTCGTACCACGGCACAATAAAAAACTTTGGCCGATTCTACAGTTTTGAGAAATCCATGTTCAAAAATTTTTCGTCTATATTTAGCCTGTCAGATGTCAGCGTGTCAGAACATTTTTGCTAGTTTTGTGCTGATTTTGCTGGTTTCATAAGCTGATGTGAATCTGCAGATTCTAAGCTTTAAAACGATGTATAAAGCTCTTTCCAACTCTCAAAATTGCGAAAGTTATAGCGTTTCAAAAAAATCACGACAAAAGCACTGCACAAAAGGACACCACCACCTTAAGTCTCTAAAGTGGCGAGACTTAATTCTCAAATTTTTCATTATTTAGAAACTTGCAGAATTTGTTATATTGGTACGGGATTGGGAGTTGTTAAATTTGGTGTTGCAACATCGAATCTTGTCTCAATTACCTCCCTCCCTAAATTCTTAAAACTTGACAGATTGAGCAAGCTTGGGTATAATGTTTTTGAACAAGTTGATTTTAAAACATCCCAAAATTTTTGATCTTAACAACAATGTTATTCGGCCCAGTAAATCCAGTATATACAACATTCAGCTAAATCGACGTAGAAAAATTATCGGTTTCTCTTGCTCCCCCCTTTTTGCGAATTGAAAAATCTAAATTTTGGAAAATCAAAAATTTTTACATTATTTTACTGAAATGAAAAGGTATCCATACAAAATTTTAGCCAAGTTCGACAAATTGTAAAAATTTCGAGCAGTGAAGGAGTATTTGAGACATGCCACAATACTCAACCAATGTTCAACTGCGTGCTATTACAATTCATTAATGCACTAATTATAGGGGCGTTACTACTAGAAAAGGTTCAGAAGTGCCCCAACTGTTTAGACAAATTGTCAAGGTTTGAGTCAAAAAGTCTATAACTGCTCATTTTCTGTGATGAACAAAAGATGTCAAATTAGTGGTTTGAGACAATGAGACGTCCCACTACCCCACAAAATCCTCAGCAAAAATGTAATTAACATTTTCTTAATGATTTCACACTATAATTGTGCAATATTCACGGCCAGAAACATTGTTATAATTGTGCGTCTTGCAGAGATTTGCAGACTGATTTGCCATTTTGTGTTGGATCAGGGTTAGGAAAAGGGATGGGGTGGGGCCATATCAAAATAACGCATCATTGGATTAGACGTTTCCATGACACATCATGTACGCATGCTAAACTTAGCATTAAGCTAATCATTGGAAGGCCCGCGATTGCGGCAAAGTTCCGCCGCTTAGCCTCCGTGACTTAATCGGCAGAGCTGTGCTCGACTCGAAGGTTGTGAGTTCGATTTCAGCGTGAGTCTAGCATTACTCGAACTCCAGAAACTGTAGTAATACCAGTTTCTTTCATCAATTTGCTTGTCTGTCCATTTCTAGATCTGGAAAGTAGGAATGGAATAAACCGAGCCAGTTGGAGACAACGAAACTAAGCTTCCTTTTTGACAGATTCTAGACAGATTAGGTAAACTTCGACATGCTTTGGAGGCAGAATCCAGCACGAGCTCTGTTCCCTTTACACACTATTTACCTCAATCATAATTTCTGACCAAAATTCCAGATTTTAAGTAGAATATTCAGTACCAAATCGGTACAAGAAGTCATCGCACCATAGAACCGGGGAGAGGGAGAAAATTCGGTGGAAACGAAGATTCAGCCTAATTAGCAGATCAGCGCTCGGGATTATCCACAATTATCAAAACTATCCAAGTCAGTCCTCCGGGCTAATTATATAGGATTAAGCCAAAGACCCTTACACAGAAGGAAGCAAAAACCATTTACCATTTCACCGCAAAAGAAGATAATAAGCCATGTCCTAAATTCCGACCTAAATTGGACAGAACGGAATCTTAATGAGATAGCTAGTTACCCACTCTTTTCCTTCATTTTCTTAAAATTTTCTATATAACAATTTTCGACAAAGGTTTTAATACTTTTGTATTTTGAACAAAATTAATTCGCCATTTGCTTGAAGTATGTACGCAGATTTCCATGGCTTTCCTTTGATTTCATTTAGAATAATCTTTGGGTTAATTAAGCGGTTCCATGTAACCGATATTGAAAGCTCGAAGAATTTTCGACATTTGATACAAACAAGACTCAGCTTAAAATGCCTTATTCGATCAACCGATTATTGTTTTCAATTATCCATCTTAAAATTAGATCAAACTTTATTTGATTTCTTTTCTCAAGCAAACGAATTCGGGTCGTGTCTTTTCCAGTTCTAGTAAGGTCTGCCCACCCCTCCCCCAAACTTGACCAATCTAGCTTAAATTTGGTATTGGTAAGTTTTGGACTATGCTGTGTTCAAATATCGTAAAACTCTACGATTCCGAGCAATTAAATTTGTTTCGATTCGCAAGGTGAACTGAAGAGTTTTTGTGTCTGATTTTGCTGAAAAGTTGCATATAGGGGTTTTATGGATCACTGAACACCAATACGAAGTCCATGTTTCCGTTAACTTTTGAGCTTGACATCAGCTTAAGTTACAAGCTTAAGAAGTTAGCTTATGATGATCGTTCTGAGACGATAAAATGCTGAATCGGAAACTGGATCTTAGATTCCTGTTTATGCGATCCAGAAAATCTCTATGGGCAACTAATCAGCAAAATCGGAGATATTTATATTCTCGGCTCCCTTATGAATTGAAAACATGTTACGGATAAAATTTTGCGACATTTGAACGCGCCGTGGTTAAGAACGTTCCTATATCAAATTTTTCCTAGATTGGCAGTCTTAAAAATTTTGAGCGGTGAGATGGCAAACTGAAAGAAGCCCATCGCTGCTCTGAAATATAAATTTTAAAAACTATACATATTGATCTGAAAATTTAGCTATACTTTACTGGGATATAACATACTTAGCTACGTAACTAAATATTCAAATAACGAAGATAAATTTGTCTAAAGCTCCATAATGATATTTTCTGTCAGTGTACGTAAACAGGCAGTAAAATTAAATTCCTTCAATTATGTTGTCAAACAGAGTGACGTGTGTCATAAATTTTGCTGGATTTTGCAGAATCTAATCTTCCGTTTGCACAACAGTAGAGACGAAGCCGGAAGCAGACACAGCATATGCGAATGTGAGTGTGACCCAAGAAACCTTTAATCTTTGTTTCAATACCCTCCTAATTATGCGGCTGACCTGTCAATCAAGCTACGTCCACGCAGGGGTCACCAAGCGAGTGCAAACGATGTGTAGCTCAGTGCAAGAACCATGAAGTGTCATACTAATGAAAGCAAGTAATCTGAAGGAATTTTTCGTCAATTAATCGGTACACACTCTTAAAAACCTTGAATTTTTCAAAACTGTGCAAAATTATTAAATTATTATTACAACTTACAATGTATTACAATGTACAACTTTACAATATTACAATGTATCAACTTTTGTATGAGCCCACCTAACAAATAAAAATTGATAGCCATAATATATACGTGAACATGTCAACACAAGCTTCGAAAGCTTGTGTTGACTCTGTACTTAGAAAGAGTATATATATTTGCAACCATGCTGAGTTGCTAAAGTTTCAGATTTAAGGAACTGAAATTTTAGAATTCTTATCGAAATTTTGTTTGAAAGGAAGGGCCAAGGAGAACGGAACCACAGCTTGGGTGACACTCCGGTAGGCGCACACCTAACAATTTTTCGCAGTTGACAGAAATGCGCACACCTTACTTTCTGTAAAACTCTCTACTCCGGTAGGCGCACCCCTTGTAAATTGAAGGTTTTCTGTAAAATACTCTACTCCGGTAGGCGTACATCTTATTAAATAAATTGAGGCTTTCTGTAAAGCACTCTACTCCGACAGAAATGAAACCGGGTCACTGAATCACCGGGTCAGGAACTCTGACCCGGTATTTTTGGTTGAGGGAAATTTTGCGCTGTTAAAGCATATTTTTCAGAACTTTTTACCAGTTTTTACCACCTGAAAACTTTAATAGTTCAAAAACTGGCAATAGCAATAAATTTAGATGATGATGTGCTGACTTTGGCAAAGTATTTTGTTCCCAACTGATTCAACAAGTTATGTAGTTCACTTCATAAGTGCGAGTGTGAAACCGTCCAAATCAGTTTTGATCCGGCTTAATACTTACAATATTTAGTCTATAACTCAATTCGATAACTTTGAACTCGAACTTTAATTCGAAACTTTATAACTCAATTCGATAGCTTTTACAAATTAATTAATCACATGACAACATGTAGGTGTCAGTAGCAATGTGAAACTTGTGAAAAGTTGTCCGAGGAAATATTATGAAAATTTTTGATTCCTCTTTGTAGAAATTCTGAAGTCGAAGCCTCAAATAAATGTGAGGGGAACACGATCAAGAACATATATAACACAGTAATGATCAATGCAGCCTTTAATGTTTCCCATTGAACACTTCTATAACTGCGACTTATGTTTCAGCATTCTAAAAAAGGAAGACTTCATCCTAAAATTTGGGGTTAATTTTAGTTCCTGGGAGCTGAAATCCCTTTATTATGTGATAATTTTATAAAAATTCCTCATGCAAAACTAAAAATTTGATTCAACTGATAGATAATATAGAAAGAAATTGTTTGGAAATTTGAAAATTATGAAAGCTATATAAAGCTATATAAAAGCTTTGTATGTAACTTTCAGTTACAGTGTATCGGTGAAATCTCCCCCTCCCCCCGGAAAAATTTCACTGCTGTTATCTTTCCAGGAGGGGGGAGTTTCACCGAAGACGTTTTCCGGGGGGAAATTTCACCGGTGAAATCTTTCCGGGAAACAGTTTTAGGGGGAAAGGGGAATTTCACTGTGACACCGACACCTACAATACATCTACATCTGCTTGTCATGTTGCGGTGATTTTAACTTGTAAAAGAATTGAGTTTATTAAGTTTATCTGTTTGCCTTGTAATTACATAATGAAGACAATTTCGTTACCAAAAGTAGGGAGCAACTGAATTGAGTGCTAAATGTAGAAAGTTTTCCAATTTCGCCGCTCCCCATGTTGTGCTTAAAATTTGCCCCAGTATTTTACCGTCGCCAAGTTCCATGGCAGAATGGCTATTAATCAAAACAGGCAGGGTGAATGGCCCCTACATCGATGTCCGGGATGTACTTGGAAACAATTTGCCAAACCATTATGTAGGTCTGATCTGATTTTGAACAGCACATCGACAACAGTGCTCTGACAACTCCACTCCAAGCTAACACAATCCTGACTAACCTTGCCTGTGCAACTGCAACCATTGGTACAAGAGTGACTCAACAATTACGCAATCATTAACTGCAGTTACAACAGGGCAGAACGAAAACGTAAGAGTAAACCAAGAACTGCACCACCACTGTCACAAGCATAGAGAGTGCACTAATTTCGTTGGCTTCAGATCGGGGGGGAGTTCGACATACTATATGAGCCGGGTGTAACGTATACCGCAGTGCTTGTAACCCTATGCAGTGTACACTTACTGAATTCTCGGCACAAAGCATCATATATCGCCAGACACAGTGAAGATAGGACTAGGCCACAAAAGCGCAACTCGACCTTACCCCCAAAGCAGACCCTTATCCGATTCCAAAGCCTTCAGCTACGGCCGCTCCGAGCTAAGCCAACCTACCCCAGTATTCATTTCACACAGGAGAAAGAAATATCTTACCCGTTTGCAGACACTGCACTAGGAATAGATATATACACATTTAACTCAAACCTTAATACAAAATATGCCAAAGCGCAGGGGGGCCTAAGGTCAAGTAGCTACGTAAGTAAACCACTTCTTAGGTTTTCCTAACAAATATTCTCTACAGTAAATGTTGTATCCCAAATTTAAAATCATTTAAGTCAATAGCGTTTCACTGTGAGATTTAATTGTTTGCACTAAATTAATGTCCCCCCGTTGTGAGCATCAGTTAATGCAGTGCTAGCTTTATATAGAGTCCCTTTTAGCTTCAACGTTAGCTTTCCCTTAGCCAGCCAAAAGGAATTACGCAGAGTGAAATCTTATACCATTTTCGTGAAAGTTTGGCAAACAAAACTGCTCCCCCTCAGTAGACCTCAATATAAACAGAGACGATAGTTGATTGGTCCCCCCGAACCCCCTCTCCCTTCGAATGTCAATCAGAGAAAATTGTGAACGTCTACATTCTTGGAATTTTCTCCGCAGAGCACCCTGTTTCTTGACAACTGGCGTAGGCAAAACCTATAGCTACCGTAAACTTAAATACCAGATGAAATCTTGGCGTAAACTGGCTTATGGTAGCAAATCCTGGGATACATAAAGCTGTGGAAAACTGAAAACGTGCTCGTCTCATGGTCAGAAATTGGGAACCAATGAATAAACCTGAATATTGTGATTCTAAGAACACTGTTATGGAACAAATATCTGATTTATATATTGATCTTTCATTAACTCGTTCTCTGGTAGTAACTTTAAAAATTTCTTTTATTCTTTAATTTTTATTAAATATGGTTTAAATGCTGTTTGCTGCAGTTTGTCTATATGAGGTCCACTTTGGTAGGATCAGCTTGGAAGCCTTCGTGGTAGCTAATGGACAGATGCAGTTAGTGTTTACAAATCCCAAATTTGAATACGTTAGGATGGCGGTACATCTGTAAATGTGAAATTAGAAATTTGGATATTATTTTAAACAAGCCAACAACAAACGCTCCCATATTTGCTGACATGCTTGAGACATAGAGTTAAGTGATTGAATAAATAAATGAATTTTAGGGTCACCTCCTATATGCACTAGGCTGCTAGTATTATTTTAGCAGAATTTTGTAGAAACAATTCTACTACAGTGCGTGCACAGTAGAAATCAGATTGAAATGAATGTTTCGCAATAAAATACAAATAATATCTGTAAAGTAAAAAATGACAATCTCAGCGAGGTCGTCCAAATAGCAGGCGAACCAGGATGAACCGTTGCGACAACTTAATCACTGTACTGATAACGTGACTATATAGCATCAACAGCGCTATAGGTAGGTGATCAAATCTCAACTATCTCGTTAACGTTTTTTGGAGTGATCAGGACATCTTCCCCCTCTTTAGAAGGTCTTCATAATTGCTGTTACTTTAGGGAGAATAAAGTCTTTAAGTTTTCGTATATTCCAGTGCTGACCGTCTGAAAGCTTGTCGGCGAATCTTCCAGTTCGTTCCAACACGGCTTGTGACCCAAACCAAGGACTGTTCCCTTTTGGTACTCTGGGCCGATAGACGAGCACATTTTCACCAGTTGAAAATGGGCCCTTTGATGCTTCCAACCGTCTTACATATTACTTGTTCTGGGACATTTTGGCAAAGCCCAACCCGATACCATACTCCACATTCACAAGTCAATACTAAAACTGAAAGCTACCTCTTGTGCCATTTGACAGTTGGTTGTTGTAACACGGACTATACTGTGAAATGATTCAATTTCTAATCCCGACTCTAAACGGATAAGGAGGCTTTCAAATCTGTTCTGAGCTATATGTTTATAGTGTCAAATCGAAATGCTTTAGACGTTATTGTAATGGATAACTAATCATATCTAAATGTTGCTCCAACGGACTAAGTTTACAAGTAGCCATTGTGATGTCTCAGTTTCAGGTTTCAGCCTATGAACATGAATTGGGAAAGGGAAGAAATCCTTTCAGGTTTTTTCATTGGAAAAGGGCTCACTAGTAGCGGGAGCAGTTGAGTTTGTCTCATAAATTTTCTAATCTGTTAACGGTTGGCTGACCAATTCACTTTTATTAAAGCCAGATTAAGTCTCCTAAAAATCTGTCCCTTCTCCCTTCTACTTCTGCGCACACTTTTCGCTCAAGTCAAACTTTGGCAAAAACTGGATTAGATGAAATTTGAGTCCAGAGACGTCTATTTTTATCGCACGGCAACCCTTTTGACACTGATTTGTGGACTTTCCTGCGGGAAGTGCAATGATGCTGAGTTTGTCCGCACCTTTGTATACATTCACCGCTCCGTGGAGTTTCATTGTTGAATCTGGGTCCAGTTTAACGTCAGCTAAGGTCGGGAAACATATTACATTCTTGGTTGGGACAGTGTTAAACTTGTTTTCGACCTCGAATACAGCATTCGATATCGATTAAGAGATCTATTCAGCATACCGTCGAGCCTTACAACTAGAGAGAGAGCACGAATGAATTTAAATTTTAATATTCATAATTTTAAGATTTAGGCTTTTATTACCTTACTGTATCCGTCTTTTAAAATAATTGGACCAGATATTACCGGTTTTAAACCGTTTCGATTTCTGGCTGGCTTTTCAAGTGGTTTTGTCACATCAAGTATTGGCGCTTTCACACTTGAAAAGTTGTGTTGTATTCAAACTTTTTAGATACTTCTCGCATATAAACTGAAAATGCAAACAAAAACATAACATTGCTATTGATTTTGCTAATTTGCCCACCTTTATTTATTTTGCTATTTTGACAGTTGATGACCGATTGATTGGTCGTTTTGCCTATTCAAGGTTCTGATTTATGACTATCCAATAACCAATCGAAATTTCTGCTACTATTTTGCTTTATTCAGCCTTTCCTTGTTGTTCCATGTTTATTATGCATTAGCCCTGAACCACTGAGCTTATCACCTCTTTCACCGTTAGCTAATGTGGTTTAGAGTTATTTATAATTGAGAGGTATGTAGAGCACTACTCCTGAACACAAGTTTGGGGATGAACAACAACGCCCTACTGTACTCGATTCGTTAAGATTTCCCAATTTTACCTTTTGACATCTTTCGTTCCAGCAGGTGCTTCAAAACTTCAAACGTATTGCGCCGGTCTGTTCTGCATTTATGCATAATCAACCTGATGATGGAGCCAAAATCCGAAACTTAGGTCATCTTTTTTCTTAGGACAATATATACCTGATGAAATACATACATAGCTACCCCATGCGTCTTGACATCAGACTAGTCGGATTCGCAAAAGTGCTACCGAGTCGACCTGGAGTACAGCAAATCTCCTTCAATCTCAATCCAAACCTGTGTTGAAAATTTTAAATTTCTGCTTAAACTCATTATTTCTGTGAATTGGGAGATCGCCTGCTCATGACTCAGCAGAGAGAACTGGATCAATTCCATCTTTACACCAAATTTCTTGAGTCACTTTTTCAACTTTATATCTTATCTGTTCCAATTATTCTGGCCTATCATGACTCGTATAATAATCTGACGGAAATGTTCCTATTCCCTGTCAAAATGCTTAAAAATTAAAGCCTATGATAACTTGTTAAATATTTTCTTTGACTTGTGTTTAATTTGATAGACAGTTTTCAGCACATTCTGAGTTAAGCCAGAATGGTTGAGACACATCCGTTGAGACCCATTTTTGTTTCATTTAATATTAATAAGTATATTAATGATGACTCTAATAATTTTGTGTGGAAATTTGACACGAGCGAAGAAAGTCGTCAATGTTTGCATGATTTGAGAGTACTACATCTTTTCAGATTGTGCGTAATTAGGACTCCCCTGACCTGCTGCTTTTTCAGGTGCTAAGCCATTAGCTTAAGTCAAAGATTTGATTGGGCGTGTCATACCTAAGTTGTCAGTTTCTGAATCATTTACATTTTGACCAGGAAAATTCTTTCGTCGTCTGGGTTGGTTTTTCAAGTAATTTCACATAATTCCCCTCTGTTGATTCAAGCATTGATCATTCATATGTGTCTTACATGTGTACCACGATTTTTGCATGGAAATTGTGACAGCTTCAGCCCGCAAACATACAGCGCTATACTATATCACTTTTTTCGAAAAATTTTGGAAAATTGATGAGGATTAAAGGCAAAAACAAAGGCAAAGGTAAATTTTGAATGTTGCAAGATGCCAGGGGCCTTGTTAGGTCAGACTCGGAGTTAAGCGGAGTTAAACAAGTTAAATTTAACTGGTTTTTAACTAAGTTTACATTTGATTTTCAATTAAACAGAGAATAATTATAACCTACACAATTTCACTTCCACAAAATCAAATTTAAAAGTTCTGGACGTTTTTCTACGTTCAACATTTTCAGAAAACTTCTGTTGCTTGATCGCAATCTTCTCTAGTTGAGAAAATTTGTACCACGGCCTGAATAATTGTCAGAAATTATGTGAGAAAGCAGAGTGTGTAATTAGTTCAGAACGGGGCAAACTTTTTTCATTAAAGGGCTCTGAGTAATTATTGCAGTTTCAGGCAAAAATTCTGTCTGAGCGAACTAACTCGATTAGTGTTAGCAGAAAGGCTGCATTCTAGGGCCAGTCTTGACTCAGCTCAACAACGCTGTCCTGCAGTTAATGCATTCGGCATGATTGCATGATGACAAGAGCATTACTATTCTTTTGTGTGTTTTTATTGGAATGACACCTCTGGTTGTATCGAGACTGCAAACTGTTTTTAGGTTGGAGGCAGGGTTTCTCCATTTTCACAGGTTCTGCTTATGTAACTTCCTCCTACTTTTGATTTGGGATTGTTTATGCCTTAGGAGTGCCAGGAAGAGCATTCTCCTTCAGGAAGAGGAAAGGAGGACGGGGTGGTTCTGCTGAGGAGCAAAAGGAGAGAGCTAAATATATAGTCTTATTATACATGTGCTTGGGGGGGAATGGGGGGGGGTTCACCCCCCCCAGAATCCGGATTTTGGGCAAAAAAACCGAAAAATCCGGTTTTCCGGCGGCCTTCGGCCGCCGGCTCACCCCCCCCCCCCCCAGAACTTCCCCTCCTGCACATGTCTATTCCCCATTCCAATTTTAGAGGCACCACCGCCATAAGGGCCACTGATGCTGCTGGTATCTCATGAAATATACTTTTGTGTCTCTGTGCAAGCCAGTTATATATACCTAAGAAGGGCCTATTGTTATCAAATCACAGAACCATATTACATAATATTATGCACTAAACACATTGAGAATATATAGCTAAAACTACGATTTAGTATTCAAATTTGGAAATTTGATCGCATTGGATAGATCTTCACTTCGCAATCCTAGATCCACTTATGACTTCTTTGAAAAACTGTTCGTCGTGTTTCTATTTTCGGCATTACAAGAAGAATAAATAATTCTGTTTTCGCAAAAACAGTGAAAAAACAGTCCACTTTCTTTTCATTGACTTTTCCGTTTCTTTAGGATTGCAATTGCAGAAAGTTTCTAAATGTGTCCCATAAAATTATGCCCATAAAGGACTATAGCTGTTTTTTTCTAATTTCCTGAAAGCATCTGTTAAGCATCTTTTGACATTAAATTTCGGAATTTAATTAACTTATTCTCTTGTCTAGCTGTGAGTCTGTTCCTGAGCGCAACAGGTATATACTTATTTTTGTTATTTATTGGAATCTCACATTATTCCAACGACGAACTTTAAGCAAGGATGTATGAAATACTGAATTTGATCAGAGCACATTATGCGTCAAACTTTTCAAATTTACGTTTTTCTCAGCGGTTTACTCTGACCAAGGGTACATACATACAATAGCTAAGAGTGTGACAAGCGTCACATTCTTAGTTATTATGTAGGTACATACTCTGACCTACTACATCCAAACTAATGGTGATTTCATAGTTCCAGTTGCCTCTAGACACGCGTCGAAGCGCGTCAGCGCGCTACACTGCCATGTTACATTTGGAGGCGTCGACGCACGTCGACGCGCGTTGATGATATTGAATCAAAATGATATTGACGTTTGTAGACGCGTGTAGACACCTGCGTTTGCGACTATGAATGCACCTTTAACAATATTACCAAGAGTGCATAATAACTAAAAATGTGATACGGATGAAACTCTTTAGTTATTTAGCTGCAGACATCATCTGCACAATAATGGCCTACCCCCCCCCACAACTGAATACGCAATGACCCCTCTTCCCACAACTGAGTACCTGGTACACAATTGTGTACCATCACACGCTTGTATGTTTACGTTTTGAAGCTCAAAAGGGGCGAGCCTGCTGATAGAACGTTTCGAGCTTCAACAGGTAAACATATGTACAAGCGAGTGACGGTACACAATTGTGTACCAGGTACTCAGTTGTGGGAGGAGGGGTCACTAGGTACTCAGTTGGGGGGGGGGGCTAGGCCGTTATTGCACAGATGATGTCTGCAGCCTAAAGTGTGGCGCTTGTCACTCTCTTAGTTATTATGCACTCTTGTGATATTACTTACTAGTATGTATTAGCTTGTGAGCTCTCATCATGAAGTCGTCACAGATGTTTGAGACTAAAATCCGACAGGCTAGGCAACCAAATTATATTCTAAGAAAAATTGTGACATTTCCGAAATTAAATTAAAGGCAAGTCAGATCTTCCGCCTTTATGACGGTTCGGACGAACAGGAAATGTTGTGATCTTTCCGCCTTTTTGCGGTTTTTGTCCGCTGAATGGCTTTCTTATTAATTAATAGATTCATAACAATGTTTGCAACTGCTAAATTTGGGTATTGAAGCAATAAAATTCCACTCTTGCTTACTGGACAGGGCTCTTTCTATTGTAATGTTATGTTGGGATCGCTGTTACCTTACCTGAAAGAGCTACAAATTTCCTGTGCTAGCTCGATTTAGTGACACTCTGGTTAGCGCGTTGAAAACATGATTGGGTCTCTTGCGCAATTTCCCCCAGCCCTAACTTTTGATTTTTGACCAATTACTTTGAAATTTTGTATGGGTGCATGTTAGATGCTGATGAATTCAAAAATTCAAAAATTTAAAATTCAAAAAAATTTTTAAAAATTTAAAATTTTAGTTTGGTAAGGGACCAAGGGGAACCAAAAAATTTATTGAAAAAATTTTGCTGAAAACGTGCATACAGGGGTTTTCAAGGGCGCTGAGTACGAATCCGAAATTAGCTCAGGATATGCTTACATCTTAAGCTTACAACTTTAGCTTATTTTAGGCTAACGAAAAGCTTTATCGAAAAACTAATTTCGGATTCGTGCTCAGCGCCCCTAAAACCCCTGTATGCACGTTTTCAGCAAAATTTTTTCAAAAAATGTTTTGGTTCCCCTTGGTCCCTCTTCACCAAACCAAAAAAATTTTTTTAATCCTAAAATTTTTAAAATTTTAGTCCCCATTACCAAACTAAAATTTAAAATCTTTTTAAAATTTTTAAAATTTTGGAATTCATCAGCCTCTGTACGCACCCATACAAAGTTTCAAAGTTATTGGTCAAAACAAATCAAAAGTTAGGGCTGGGGGGAATTGCGCAAGAGACCCACATTATTGCCAACGGAATACCGAAAGAATCGTTGTGTGATCATAAAAAATCATTTTCATGAAGAGAATCACAAGAAAAGACATTAAACATTCGTCATGCCGAGATCGGATGTTTTTGTTCGGCACAAGCAGTCAATTATCCTCAGAAAACTGATTCTGTATTCATGAACACCCACTCGGGTTAAAAATAGTTATGGAAACATTTTTGTAGTTAATCTTTTGGAAACATGTAAACACAACCCACCTACGATGATTATTTTGACGTAAATGCTGACCTTTCCTGCAAAAGTTTGGCAAATCATGTTTGCGCAACATTTCCGATAGAAAGCATTATAGTCGACTTACGTAGAAATAATAATTATGTTGATTGATTATTTCCGTTTTCCAACGGCTTAGCGCAAAGACTGAGCCTGGAAAATTGAAATCCTTAAACTGATGATTTGCAGCATACCTGAATCAGATTTCGCGTAGCCCCTTCTTTCTCAGTATCTAATTTTTATGCAAATGCGGCCAAGCTCTAAGTTGAAACAGCTCACTGGATAGAACTGGCCTTTAGAATTAACATAGTTTTTGGTGATTCCCATCGCGTTGGCTGTAGGGTTTCTTATTTAAAGAAAAATAGGGTTGCTTAAGACAGGTGAAATTAATTTTAATTTATTTAGCAATCGACTTTCTTTGTCATATCAATTCGTGCGTGCTGGCTTCTTGTTGCAAATATAGGATAGGCCTAACGCAGTACCAATAACATTCGGTCAAACCCTTCGGTCAACCAAGAAACGGAAAAAACATTCCAAAAGTGTTTCCCAAAATATTATACATTGCACGTAATAAACTAATTTCAACCTCTGGTTGTTGAAGAGTATTCGACTGAAAATCAGCATCTCGGAGATTCAATATCCATCCTGTTCACGATTTTTTTGACTTTTTCCATTTTTATCTCAGACGCCATAAAAAGCACACCCCTGTTTCAGTTTTTCTCTTTTTCTGAAAAACCCGCCACTGCAAATCCACATTAGACTTCTTCGATTTCTTCATTTCTGGAAGCAACCAGTCTTGGCATTTATGGCCAGGGCCAGACAGCCAGCAGGTTTTGGTAAAGAAGTCGTTAAAGTCATTTAGGTACAAGTTGAGTAATTAAGTTAAGCCTAACTAGGAGACCAATGGGCTCCCACCCCTTCTCCTACACTGATCCTACAAGTATAAGACTAACACTAATACAAAGCCCTTCTCCCCATTTGTTCACCAAAAAAGGTGTTCCTCAGACTAATTGTTGTCATTAGCTGTTCAAAAACCCCTAGAGCTTTTGCAGAGGACTTTAGTTTAATTCAATTAACGTTTCTGGACCCTCTTTGAGTTTTGTTCCGTCCATTCTGGGCCTTTGTCTTTGTCATGCCTGTACTCTAAAACAGGTTTTTTTTGGTTTTCGGATTTGCGTCAACCTTGCGTCCCGCTAAATTTAAGTTGCGTCCCGTTAAGAAATTTTGCGTCCAGGCAGAAATCTTGTTTTAGCGTGTTTTTTAGTGTAAAAATTGTTTTATTAATAAAAATTTCGATAATTTCTTTAGTGCAAAGCTATTTAGACTATTTAGAAAGCTGATGCTGCTTAACGGTAATGCACGATTACAGGACTACCTACCAAGAATATATAAGCGTCCAACATACACGACGGGGGTCTGGGGGGCGGAGCCCCCAGAAGTTGAAGAATTTTTTTGAAATTACAGGATAATCCGTAATGGAAATGTTTAAAAAGATTTTATTTGGCGTCTGTTGCAGAACTTAGTAATTTTCGATATATATATATATATTATTGACACACATTATTCCGATATTTCAATGTTAGTTAAACTAATTAAATTATTAAAAATTTATGAAATATTTAGGAATATCATTGAGAAGAAAGGTAGCAAACATTAAAACATACATTCGGTTTCGCAAACTTTGACAACTGGTGATCCTTAATAGCAGGATTATTGCAAATGAGGGGGGTCCGGGGCGGAGCCCCAGAAGTTGGAGATTTTTGAAATTACGGATTAAATCCGTTGTGGAAATGTTTAAAAAGATTATTTGGCAACTGTTACATCTATTCTAACTAAAGCTCCTGACGCTAATGCATTTTTTGTGTTAATTGCATCTGTGAATTCTTGAATTTTGAATAAACTCAGTGTAAAGTCAATAGAGAAGCGTGTATGATGCCCCAGGCAGCGTTATTCAACTGCAAAGCAGTGAAGCATTTGTAAATATTAACGTTAGTTACAATAAATGGATAGTGAATTGCTCGTACATAGGTCTTTTGTATTTGAAAATTTCAGAAAAATGGTAATCTTGCATTATTTTAAGTTGCCATTTGTGTATTTTTTGCGAAAAACGTTTTTTTAGAAGAACCAAAAAATTTGGATATTCTGCTTCTGCTACAGTTACAAATTTTGTTAATTTCGGGGTTTTACTTTAGTACTAATCTTGATCCTGCCTGACCTGTTGAATGAGAACAATATAAATGTATAAATATATATAAATGTATATAAATGCACCTAGTAATCTCTATGTATTTATTGACGTGAAATTCATGAGTTCGAAAAAATCTGATATATATGGGTGCAGGTGGACAACAACTTAACAAATAACATTGAGTAACATTGAGACATGACCTTGCACCTTGGCATTCTATGACAAAGTGGGAAACACCGGGGGTCTGGGAGCGGAGCCCCCAGGACCCGAAGAAACTTTTGGAAAAAACGGAAAAATTGGTACTGGAAACATTTAAAGTTTTTACTCTTACAAAAGTGAATTTTCTCCCGAAATGATGTTACGTCTAGCTTGCGTCCCGCTAAAATTTCATTGCGTCCTGATAAGAAACTTTGCGTCCAGTACGCACATCTGGACGCAAAAAACCCTGCTCTAAAATCAATGAATCATATGTTGATATTGATCTAGATGAATTTAGCCAGCGCCGAAGCAGTTCCTTAAATGATTAAGACTCAGAATAATATTAAGTAATTGATAAAGCCCGGTTCATACTGGTCCTTAAGCTTCTGTCTGATTTCTGATTTTGTTCGGTTATATCAAAAAATCAGTTCCCTCGCATTTGTTTCAGTGGGCACAAATTATCTATTGAGGTGGATCTGAGCTTCCTACAAATCAAATTAATCAACTCATTTTCAAATTTTCAGGTTTTCTGTTTTAAAGTGGTAGTACCACTACCGGGATTTTCTACCGAATCGTGGTATAGATGAAGCAATCTTGACAAAAATTTAGGCGAACCTAGTTTAGTTGGCAGGCTATCTTTGCACAAACTTTTGGTGTCACCGAATACATAATTGGCTGGCTACCGTCATGGCTTTGCGCATGCGCAAACAATCAAATTTTATTTCAGCGTTTTCCGATAAATTGATCTCCACCAAATTAAAGAGCACAAAAAGAGCTTTAGAATGATGCGCACATCTCTTCTGTTCGTAGGTTCTATCAAAAGTTACATATACATAGTTTTACATATGGCTGAGCTACGTTGACCGTTTGCACAAGCAATGTAAATTAAAACCAGTTTATCCAAAAATGAAACTATTGAGTTTCATAGGTTGTTATTGTGTTACTTATGTGTATTATTTAATAGAAAACACTATGAATCTCATTGAAAGCATTGCAAATTCCGAAAATAAAAGTAAACAATGAAAAGTTAGAAAATCTTTGTTTTTTATTTTCTCGTAACTGCTTCAACCAAACTTGACCAAATTTTGCAGACATGTTTTATGTCTGCATATGCTGAGGCAGTTTTCTTTGTTTTCGGAAATCACAATAGTAAGCAAGATATATACTTTACAATATTTCAAAATATAGAAGCCAAAAAGCGAAAAAATCACTTTTATAGAAAGTAAAAAACGGCCTGAGCATATTAATAAAGCTTGCGTGCAGAATTTCAGTTGAATTCATAGAGGATTGAAGGAAATATTTAAATTCCAAACTTTCAATACATTTCCTCTTGTGTAGACAGCAAGCCGGTCACCGCAGCATAGTAGGCCAGGCCAGCTCATTTATGCAGAACGTGATAATGAGCAAACGCGCCAAATTTCAAGCCTATTCATTAAGGCTTTAGTTCACAGCATCTGTTCAAGATCTACTCCGATAATGGTACTACCACCTTAAAGTCATTTTACGATCCGTTACAAATTCAGTCTACAATGAGAAAGAAGAAGAAAGTCATGTACCACCGAATCAAGTCAAAGGTTAAATGATTGTATTAATAAAAGTGGGTAGAGAAAGAAGACTTATACCAAACCTAGGTATTAGGAGGGTGGGTAAGGAACTTTGGAGTTGTATATTTGCCCAACTTGTGACTCAAATTTCATCTCGGTGCGTTCACAGTCGGACATACACACATACTACACTTCTGTGAGCTCAAAAGGTGATGCTTAAGGCCTACATTTTTTTGCCCTTTTGCCCTAAATTAGATTAGATATTGGGGAGAGAAAAGTCAGAGCTACTTCTTCTTCTTCTACTTCTTCTACTTCTAGTCGGCTCAGATGTCGACTTTAGACGCCTCTTAAGTGTCTCTCAGATTTCTGAGAGTGAGAAGGCCGAGAGAGCGTTCCGGAAGTCACTGCCAAGAGGCCCCCAAAATTAAGTCTAATTCTGGGAGGTCTGCCCTATATTGATAGCTCTCATGTAGCACCACCCGTCCTGCCGCCATTCTCCAATTGTGAGCCACCTTTCTTTCATAAATTCAACTGAAGTCAAACGTAAACAACTGGTAGTTTTTTGTCTGCAGAGTTCTGTTTCTGTTTTGGCGCTCAGTAGAGATGGTCTTAACGGTATCAGTTTTGAGTTACTGTGCTGTATAGAAGGGAATCAAGTGAAGTAAATTGATTGATAAGCCTGATACGGAAGTTCAGCTGATGGTCCTGTAGTCAACTACAGTCTACAGACGACGAGGGAGAGACGAAGGTCACGGACAGAAAACACTTTAGCATTATGTAGTCCAATCAAGACAAGAAAGGGCCATCCCCTACAAGCATTGGGTTACAGTTCAAGAATTGGTCAAAATGTACACAAGAATTTGTTTTGTTGGATTTAGTTTGGCGCTTATTCGACTCTGGAGCAAACGGGTGCGTATATGGAGAATCTATTCCCGGCATCAATGAATTTTTGAAAATGAATTTAATTTAAAATAACTTATAAAAATAAACCGCTTTTAAAATGTTATAATTGTTAGGATTGACAGTTTTTGCTAACCTTCAGCTAATCACACCTGAACTGTCGGATGTTATTTCGGACCAATTCAATAGTTTGCAATCAACAAATCCGTTTATTGAGCAATTAAATAATCTTATAGTCGAAGTTGTGCTATTGCTGAACCATTAATTACTAATTCCATCTCTAACCATAGGTGTCGATTCGATCCCTAAGAATTCTCGTAATATCGCTTCCATCGGTTAACCCACTCTGATAGGCGATTTCTTTTTACTTCTTTTATTTTATTTTAATATTTTATTTATGTTAGTCACTTGTCTGTCTTCTCCGGTCTCAACCCGCCTTTTATCCAGGCATTAAGCCAGATTTCTTCCTCTATCAGTGTCGACTGCAATCTTTCAAGTGTCACGCTTTGTGCAGACAATTTTAGATTAGCCTCGAAGGTACCTCTACATCTCAACGTTTAAATTACGTTCAGCCAAGAATACATGCAGACACATGTTCTCCGTTATCAGTGCAAAATCTATGCTCAAGTACGCTACCAGTCCTAATTAAGTAAGTCCTAATTAACGCTAAATTGCACCCTAGTGAATAAAGCTAATTCCTCGAATTGAACCGAGTAAAAAGTGAGCGAGTATGTTGTCACTTGGTTCCAAATTGCTCCAGAAGCCGGTTTGGTGCAGAACAATGTTTTTTCAGATAACAGGGAACATATTAGTGTCACATTCTAAACATTATTACACTCTTAATGGTTTAAACCAATTAAACCAATTTTACTCATCAAGCAGTAATAGTATGGAATTTTTGGATGTTTTTTGTTTGAGGATCCGGAAGCAACACTTGTGACACTGAATTGTTTGAATTGATTTCTTTCTTTCTAAAAGTCTGTCACCAGCAGAAATGTCATTTCTAATAATGCTGAAAACCAGGAAAAATTCCACAAAATCCTGTACCTTAATGGGCAGCTATTATGCCTAAAACTATGCCGTTTGGATAATGCATTCCTGGTATCCCACGTCCGAGTTCACCACAGCCACTGTACTGTCCAAACTTCGCTCCAATCTTGGTCTCAATTGGCTCGTTTTACTTCGACTGACGATTTCTATCGGTCTGGGTGGGAAGGCTCAGTTTATTCCGAGTACTGGGGAAGGGTCCACCGCCGTCCTGACCCTGGGAACGCCCGTTCAAATGGGCAACTACACCGACGACTTTGTGTCCCTGGACGACACCGAAGACTTCAACTGTAGCAATGCCACCTTTATCCTATCGAAACTGTTGAATGAAACCATCTACAATAAGTATAAGCTTCCGGACGCAAACGGTGTGGATGTTCGTGTCGAGATTTGGGTTCAGGAAATTTCCTCAATTTCCGAAATCAATTCCGAATTCGAAATGGACATCTACATCAGCGAGCTGTGGATCGATCCCGGACTCAGATACGAGGAAATGGGGCCCTGCAAAAAGAATATCACTCTTGGTGATCAGATTCTGAGCAAAATTTGGGTTCCCAACTCCTGTTTTGTGAACAGCAAACTGGCGAGCATCCACGACTCTCCGTTTAAGAATGTGTTTCTGATGATCTTCCCCAACGGCACTGTCTGGGTCAACTATCGAGTCAAAGTGATTGGTAAGTCCTTCTACCCATGTTTTGAATGGTCCATAGTAAGTGTCTCAAAGCAGTGTGTCAACATTTCTGACTTTTGAATAAACGCCAAATATAGTATGTACAGCATCAGTTGAGAAGATTAGACTAATTTTTTAGATTTTGGATCTAGAAAAATGCTGGAAAAGTGGTCCGTTTCCAATAATTTTATTGCCCAGCCGCAACATTTATGGCGAACACGATCACCAAAAGTGCATAATTGCACCATGTTAAACGACGAGTAAGCCACCAGATGGCTTCTCTTCAATACATTGTGCAACGGTGCTCCAGCTAAAAACGAGAATGTTCCCCTGTTTTGGAGGGGGGGAAGTTACTTGGGTTTACAAAGCTTACCACATCTTGTTTGGTGGGTTGTGGTCAGACATGTACAGGAGGGGAAGTTTTGTGGGGGTGAACCGGCGGCCGACGGCCGCCGGAAGACCAGATTTTTCCGGTTTTTTTTGCCCAAAAAACCGGAAAATCCAGATTCTAGAGGGTGAGGGACCCCTCTGGGGGGTGAGCTCCAGGTCTGGGGGGTGAAACCCTCCAACCCCCCCCTCCAAGCGGTGTTGCCAAGGGTGAGCCCCGTTTGGAGGGGGAAGGTAGGTAAAAGCGGTCCCCGTTTTGGGGAGGGATCGCTGAGACAGGCTTAAGAATGGCTGAATCTGATTAGCTATTGGCGACCGCCCCGAATGAGGATCCTTTTTGACTACCTCTCCGTCAAATAGGTACCTCTTCTTAGCGACTCCCTCGCCGAACCGGAGTTTTCTTTCTACAAAACAAAACTTAATTTGATTTTCATCTGCTCAACTTCCTCTACAAACGGGGAGGGGGGTTCCTGCAATCTGATTGGCTGTTGGCTATCACCCCCCCTCCCCCCGACCAAGAAAAAACACCAAACGGGGAGGGTGTATATTTCGTCGTCCCACCCCCACCAAACGGAGGAACACTCGCGTAATGTGGTCGAAGAACCGTTACTCAATGCCAAGAAGAGAAGCCCTCTAGTGGCTTACTTGTTTTCTTAAGTATAACTGTATTTTATTTCAGGCCCGTGTGACATGGATCTGACAAAGTTTCCGATGGACACTCAGACGTGTTCGCTGATCTACAAAAGCTTCAACTACAACATGGACGAGGTCCGAATGCGCTGGATGCCCATCAAGGCCCCCGTCTTCACCCTCAAGGACATCAACCTTCCCGACTACTACCTGCATAACATCCGGACTAAGTATGAGGAAAAGGTCAGTCACACTTCTCAGTTCCTACAAAATAACAATTTTTTCAGTGTCGGGCGGCTTCTGCAGGCGGCAGTCAAATCAGGCATTACTTGGGGGAAGCCCACTATACACAATGACAAGAACCAGTCTGGGGCCAATATCATCTAGGGTACGTCACTAGCCTGGGTCAACATTGTGTACAAAATTAGCCAGGGTTAGCAACATAACCCGAGGTTTTCATAACATGGGCAGCTGGTGTTCACAAGCGACTTTGTTCTAAGGCCAAGGAAAGCAATGTAAAGAAATTGAGTTGTCAATAACAGTTCCGAAAACTGGAGAACTGAAATTGGAAACTGAAAACTCTGCTGGGGATTCGATGGCATGAGTTTCAAAATTATAGCTCCTATCGCTGTTTCAAATGACCCCTGTAAAACAAGCATCCCTTTGTAATGTGTGTGATGTGAGGTGTGAATTGTGTGTCATTTTAGTGAGTTTATTTTTAGTGTGAGATTTTAGTAAGATTGGTAATTTTAGTGTGAAAGGTGTTTTGTGTTAAATTGTGTAAATTCGTATTGAAATTTGGGCGAAATCTAATATTGACTTTGTTGAAATGCGCGTGTTTTATTCAGCCCACTTAGCGACTAGGTGGCGCTGCTGAGCTAGACTTGTGGAAGCGCATAGTCGGGTCTGCAAGAGGGTCTCAAATTCAGCCAATCAAAATTCACTAGGCATCCCACTCAGACGTCTCCTTTAAAACTAGTCAGTCTTAAGTTTTGTCTCTATCGCGTGCGGCCGTTTATTTTTACTGTGTGTCCTGCCTTTAGCCTTTCACTTTGGAGCTTGGAATTGGGGTATCCGTAAGTTATTGATTATTTTTCTGTTATTACTTTAGACTCCGAGGCGACCTCGTGGGTCGACCTAAATTTACTAGCGGTGCTTTTATTGGGCTTTATTCTTGCTTTTAATCTAATTCTCTATTATGGTAGTTTCTTTTAGAAGGAAGGTCTTAGTGAGTCATCCCAAATAAATTAGTTTAGCCGCGACGGCTTTGAGACATACTCTTGAGGTAATAATTTTTAGGAGGATTTAAACGAATTAGTGGGGTTTGGTTTGTTTGTAAAGTTGTTTATGTATACGTATCTGAAAGTTTATTCTTGTCTTGTGTAAAATTAATTATTTTCTGTGCGTCGGTTAGTTTTGGAATTCCCTGTCTCTGTATGTTTCATTGAATGCCTGTTCAAATGTCAAAATTTGTCACGTTGTGTAATTTTTCGGGAGTCTCTCCCTTTGTCTGCTCTTTAATTAAATGTGGTCTCAGTAGCTGAGCCATTAGGGAGTTTTTGTTAGGTATTGATTAGAATTGTATAGTCGGTAGGTAGGACTCTTAGTTATTTTCCAAGTTTAGGTAGGTTAATTATTACTGAGCCTGTATAAAATTTAATCAAAGTTCATTGGTAGTCCCATAGTTAGACAGACATTTGTCCCTTCGGTCAGTTCCTTTAGCAATTGGTTAGGCTTGTTAGTTCTTGGCGAGATCTGCCCAGGTCGACTGGAACATAAGTCTCCTCCAGGTTCGTCGTTTCCATACGCGCACAGTTTCCACCCGTAAAGTTCGGTTGCCTTTACACTTCCAACTTTACATTAGGCTGCCAGTCTCCGACCTTCCTCTTTTCTTTTTCTTGTCTGTCCCAGTTTATTTTTGCATTTCTGTTTTTCTCTTGTGGTCATAGTAATATTGTCATCTGTTTTTCCTTTTTGTTTCTCAGATTTGATCTCTTTACACTTGTCTACTAATTTGTTCTTTTAAGTAGCTTGTTTTTAATTCGTGTTGTTGTTGTAATTCAAGATTTTTTATACGTATCTACCTTTTGATTCTCTGTTTGTATATCATCTTCTATTTTTCCATGTCTGTTCAACATTCCCCTGTGAAAACGTCCAAGGCTTCGACTAAACCGGCCGATACGGCCTCTGCAAGCGACGCGGCGGACAATCGACCCTTGAACGCCGACGGGTTTGGACGGTTATTCCCCCCATCTAATCTGAGTAAGAATTCCTCTACTCAATCATCGTCTAGCCAGGCCTCGGCGGGCCCTACATCTACAAGCGCTGCGCTTAGTAGACCGTTTTTGCGATCGGATTCGGCCAAAAACAAGGCCTCTAAGAGGGGGGAATTATTTGACGATGTCATGGAGCAGGGTCACGACGACCAACAAGAAGAGGAGGCCTCACAGAAGACCGATGAATTCCTATCACCCACCGATCAGGGTGAGGTTATCGAAGAGGAATGGGATGAACAGGCAAGTATTAGGGATCAATTAGAGTTTCTTCGACTTAAACTGGCCCGGATTGATTCTACTCTCCGGAACAGAGAGCCCGGTAGGGACCCACTTTCAGCACCAGTGCCAGGTATGTCTGATGTTTCTGACTTAAGAGATTTTGTTACCCAATTGGAATTGAATTTATTCCAGCAGAGACCACGGTTGGGGTCGGATAGTTCCATTATACGCAGACAACCAGGAGCGCGACCATTCCCTCAGTTTACCCGCTCTAAGCCTCGACGGCAAGAGGGGGGTAGACCCACGCGGCAATCCGGGCTAGCAGGCCCTAGTGAACCAGCAGTGTCAGGTCCACGGTTCCGCTCAACTGCTCATATTGACCTCACGAGGTCAAAGCGCCCGAAACGGGCTAGTAGTAGTCAACGACCGGATAGCGGGGATTCAGAACAAGAACCGGAGAGGAAACCGAAAGTGCGCGGACCCATGGATGCGTGGGTGGTCCCGCTACGGGACCAACCCACTGTTCCGGTCCGGCACCGGCCCCACACGCCGGATACTGCTGGCCTTTTCCGAGTGAGAGGCCTGACCGAACAGGAGTATAGTGTTGTCAATCCCCGGTTTACTGTCCGGTTACTAAACCGGAAATTGGTTGGCGAATCTGATGCAGGTTCTTACGGGTGCAACTCGCTCGAAAATAGAATCCCTAATCTAACTTCCTACCCTAATCAAACATGAGGCAATGTTGGCGTAACAATGTGTTTATTAAATCAACTTACGGTTTATTATCAGACAATCAAAGAGGGCGGCACAGCTAATACATATAAAATGGGTAAGAACCCAACTGTTCCTGACGTAAACAATACCAACACTGATTAATTAGACTAATTGATCCGATGACTCATAGCTCCAGACCGAAGTCACTACACAGAAGTAATGATTACTTTCAATGGTTGTTTAGAAGAGTTATAGAATCGCAGACCGTAATTGCTAGTTTTTCACATCATCCCCCTGCGAAAGTTTTTTAGCGCCTGCTAAAAATTCTGAGATAACGAGAGTTGCTACCATAATTCGAGAATTAAAAATAGATAGAAAATTTCAAGAAAATAGAAAACTACATGGGCGACCAGTAAGCAACCGTGAAGAAGTCCTGGCGCTTTTACTGCCCATGAAAGAAAGTAACTTCAGAAGTAAGCCAAACGACTTACAAAAGAAAGTACAAAGTTTAAAGAAACTAGAAAAGTTTGGTAGCGAAGTGGTAGTCAAATGCAGGCTAAACGAAACTGGGGATTAACTACTTGCTTACACGTAACTTGATATCATTTTAAACGATACTGCGATTCAAATTTAGATAATGAAAAGAGAGTAAGCAGAAATCAAAAATAAAGAGTCGAGACCACATATGAAAAAGTGTACCCTAAAGCCTTTATGGTTAGAAAACCCCATGCACGCAACTCATCCCAACACACAAAACTTACACACTGACAATGATAATTATATACTGGCCAGACAATGCAAAATAAATGACTGTACAG
>JASAND010014946.1:0-61942 GCA_030248195.1 Trissonchulus latispiculum
GATTTTCATTTGAAATTATCTAAAATGAAGAAAATGCAGTGTTATCTTTATGAACGATAAACGTAAAATTGTCCTTCTGTGTAGGAACCTCCGTTCCTTAGCTAAAGTCATGTCCGCCATGGAAATTCAGTGAAAACTCAGTCTTGTCGGATTTCTCACGTAGAGTAGTCGTGTTTCCGTCCGCCTTTTGGTGCTCAACGGGGGATTTCCTTTTGTCAGGTATTTTTGGCCGGGGAATTCAAATCCCTCTAAACTTTTGGGATTTCTTCTTTTATTTTTGGGGTTGAGGTAATAATAGTGTGTGTTTTTGTTTACATTTCTGGAAATGTTAATCTCTGTAAACTGTAAAATTATCTTTCTATGCTTTTGTCAATTTTTTGTAATTTTGTTATAAAAACCCAGTAAACTCACGGTACCTATTTGGACTGCCGGCGCCTGCTATAGTTGGTTAAGGAAATTAGCGAGTTTAGGGACGAGTCTACGAGTCTGACATGCGCACACTCACGAACCTAGCAATCTTCTGTTGAGTCTAAATTTATTCATTTACTGGCAAACGACAAAAACCTTTTCGCTGGGGGCTTTTCTCCCCAGGGTATTTCCTCATCATTGTTGGCAAGGAATTGTTTCTGGGTGGTTTTGTGTTGTGTGGGTCTGTGGGGTGTGTGGTCGCTCAAATGTTTTTTTTGGGTTCTGGGGGTTTGGTTTGGTTGAGAATGTGCTGTTTTCTTGGGGGGCCGGGGGTTTCTTTCTTTGGGAAAGTGATTCCCCAAGGGTGGAAGGAAGTCGGTTGGTGTTGACGTTGAATGTTCTTCATTAGGGGGTGCATTTCGCTGGAAGGTTGATGAGCAGTAGGGGATTTCAACCTTTCACGGGAACCTGAAACAGTTCAGCAACAAATAATATTTAACAATACCTAAAATCTAAAAACTATGAAATGTTCAAACTGTAAAATGTAATGTTTAAAATTGTAATATGTACAACTGCTAAAAATGTGACAATGACTAAAAATACAATCGTTAAAAAATACTATGGCTATAATATATTAGATAAAATGTGAATGACTGAAAAATGCAACTACTAAAATGCAATCATTAAAATTACAACTTTTAAAAATGCTACAATTAAATATCTTACCAGTCTCAACGGAATTCATTGTCGTGCTGATGTATAGTTAAGTCAACAAGTATGGTGAAAGTCAATGTCAGTAGGGTTAATAAACCTACCAAACTTGCAATATATGTCTAAACTTTGCAGCATTCTTGTGTTAGGTTTCATAAAATAGGCTGTACACATATATCAATTTTGTATTGCCTTGTTCAGTTCATAGTTAATTATTGAACAAATGTTGTATACTCTTTTTCTTTTAACCTTTAGCCTATTCCCAATTTCACGTAATTGTTGTCATATTCATTACACACAAATTTTCATAGTCACCTTTAATTAATTATTATTAACTAATTAGTTAATCTATAATTATCGACAGGTGACCGAAGTGAGTTCATTATTACTTTATTACACAGGCACCATAATTAACCCAATATGTGTCAACAATCTTACGCAATTGGAGACATAAAATTATAATCACCCATTTTCAGCCATAGTTAACTTTAATAAATTATTACTAACTAATTAGTTAACTACTAATCAAAATTAGTTGACCGAAGTTAGTTCACAGTTTGCTCTTTACGTTGACATAAAACTTATCACATAAAGTTTCCCCAATCTTACGTAATTGGAGACATAAAATTAAAATCACCCATTTTCAGCCAATTTCAATAGTCAACTTTAACCAATTATTACTAACTAACTAGCCAACATATAATTACCAACAGGTGACCGAAGTTAGTTCAACACATGCTCTTTACGTTGACACCAAAATTAGTGTGATAAGTGTTGCCAATATTACGTAATTGGAGACATAAAATTTTCATTTTCAACCAATGCTTATTGTTTACGTCTTTAATTTCAATGAGACAGGTGCAATCAAACTAGGTAAGGCGAATTGGTAAGCTTTGGGAGACAGGTTTGAGTCCTCAGTATGCTAAAGATATGATAACACTAGCAGGCTGCTAATTGGGAGAAAATTTTAAACAAGCAGGCAGCTAGCAGGGAGAAAGACTTTTGACAGGTTTGAGTCCTCAGTATGCTAAAGATATGATAACACTAGCAGGCTGCTAATAGGGAGAAAATTTTAAACAAGCAGGGAGAGAAAAAGTAGTGACAGGTTTGAGTCCTCAGTATGCTAAAGATATGATAGCACTAGAAGGCTGCTAATAGGGAGAAAAGGTTTTGACAGCTTTGAGTCCTCAGTGTGTTGAAGATATGATAACACTAGCAGGCTGCTAATAGGGAGAAAAAAATTTTCAAGCAAGCAGGCTGCTAATAGGGAGAGAAAGACTTTTGACAGCTTCGAGTCCTCAGTGTGTTATTCCTATGAGCCTGCTAGAAGGCTGCTAATAGGGAGAGAAAGACTTTTGACATCTTTGAGTCCTCAGTATGTTATTCCTATGAGCCTGCTAGAAGGGTGCTAATAGGGAGATTCATGTCATCTGAAGTACGTAACTACAAATTTTGGATTCCTTAAGTGTTTATTTTCTTCCTTCCATTTCAAGGTTAATACAAAGGTTCAGATGAAGAAATTCAATAGGAAACAAGAAATGGAAAATTTTAGTTGTTAAGGAAAGAAAATTTGGTAAGAATATTTTTTGATCTATACGATGCTGAGATAGATAGGTAAGAATCTATTGGCAAACAGTCAGGTAAATAAAAGTTTGAAAAAAGTTTGAAAATGTTACTTAAGTTTACGTACTTAATTAGGTCGTTAATTAATAAACACTAATTAGGCAGGTAAACAAACTAGTTGAATACATAGGTAAAGTTACATACGTAGACAATATAGTCCAATAACACTGTTAAAAATTTAGTACAATGTTACAAAGCTTAAATCCAAGCTAAGAAAATTGGCCAACAATGACCTTGAGAACATCTGCCTCTATGATTAATGACCTTACCTGTATGATTAATGACCCAAAGTGAATCCAAAGATACACCTGTACAAAGAGCGGTCATTTGTCCTCTCCTATACTACTAGCCACGTTTTGAGGCCTGTGTTGAACATACAGCGAATTTAACTACGTTACACGAAGCAGTTCAAAAAGAGACTCTTAATATTTTTTTCTCGCCCTGGGGGGGATAAAAATCTTAAATTTTTTATTTTTTTTTTTAAACAAGGTTTCTTTTTTTTTTTTTTTTTTGGGGGGGTTTTTTTATAAAAAAAAAAAAATATAATATAATAGTTTGTTTTTTTGGTTGGGGGTGTTGTTTTTGGTTTTTTCTCTTTTTTTTTTTTTTTTAATCTTTTTCTTTTACCTTTGTTTGTGTGTTATGGGAATGTTTTTGGGTGGGGGGGTTTTTTTTTTTTTTTTTTTTTTTTGTTGTTTTTTTTTTTTTTTTTTTTTTTTTTTTTTTTTTTTTTTTGTATTATTTTTTTCCCTTTTTTTGGGAAATTGTGTTTTTTTTCTTTTTTGTTTGTTTGGTTTTTTTTGTTGGTTTTTTTTTTTTTTTTTTTTTTAGTTTTTTGCACTGTATTGAATTTTCCAGCGTTGTGGCATTCCTATCATTCCATTTAATAGCAAACAACTGGTCTATATGCATCCAATCCCTGCAGTGATCTTAGGTGGATCTGAGCAAAGAGCATCATATTACTTACTGGAGTTGCTGAAATACAGCCGGATGTCGTTTTAGCTTAGCTTTAGAAGGTTTACTTCAGTTTATCGCACAATTGGAAGCACATATACAATACCCTCAGCGAAAACTGAAGACGAAGACGTGCAAAATTGGGAATAAAATTCCTGTGCTGGCAATAGAGAACTTCTTTGATTGTTGGCATTGAGCTTTCGTGTCTACGATTCAACCACCTGAGAATTGAGATCTCTTGGACCCGACAAGAATATTGGACCCTTCACTAAATTCACTAAATCTCCAAGAAAGACTACACTCTTTCACACCATCCTAACACTGGGTTGGCAACATAATACAATGCGAACGATAGATGTCAAGCCTGCTAATTTGCATATTATACCTTAAGTTTAGCATGAGTAACGTGGCACTAACCAGTAATATCTGGATTGTGTATCTGAACACGCTTTTGTTTTATTTTAACGGTAGACATCCTTCTGTATCTGTTAACCTGCATTGCACCTTTTCTCAATGTTTGACAATTTTGGATTTCCCACCTAAAAATCTCCTTTAGATTGTTTTTGTTGTTTTCAATCAGTAACAATTGCGCCATTGAAATAGAGCGTTGAGTTTGGAAATTTGGAAATCGGTCAGGTTTTGGTAGTTCTCGTTAGTTTGACACATTAATCGATACGATGGCTAGCTGCGACTGCTTCCCAGTGATTTCCCGTTGCTCTTCTACTTGTGTAGTTTCAGTTTAAGCAAAAATAATCAGAATTGATGTGTTTTCTAATTGCTTAATTTAGTAATGGAGGGGATGTTCCTGTTAATTAGTTGTGTGGTTGTTGGGATTGGAGTGGCGGAGGTGGAGGGAGGGCAGAAGGAGTGCATCTGGGTCAGAGGTCGCGTCAAGTGTCCCACGGATCATCTCAAACAACGATACGTCAAAATCGAACTCGTTGATCATGATCGATGTAAGTTCAAAACATTAATGTCGGCAAGAGTTTGTGATAAGAAGTGAGTCACTCAGCAGTTCCTTGTGTTTGCACGCTCTTACGTCTCCTACTCGTACGCCTGTATATATGCTCGGAACGGCACATATATACACATCTGATTGGCTAATCGCCTAACTCTTGTCAAAATTACATGTTACTTGTTACTACTAGTTACTCGTTTTGCTACCTATTGGACAGCCTGCTGGAGCCGGCTGTTTATCCTGACGGCCGGCCTACCAAAATTAATATGTAACTCTGATTTGCTCCGTTCCATTGCTCTTATAATAGAGAGCATACCATGCCTGCCTAATAGCATTATACTCTTATTTATATATTCTGTACTCTTGGTGCAGTGGTGTATATTGATTTTTGATTTTTGTTTCAGTTGGAAGCGACGATATATTGGATGTATCCTACACGTCCCACAATGGCTACTTTTCTATGTACGGGTGCTCCAGTGATCTCTGGGGAGACATTGATCCAGAGATCAAGATCTACCACAAGTGCAACGTTGAGGAGAAGAAGTTGATCAAGCACGACATCCCTCAGAGCTACCTCGGAAGGGAGTACGAGGCCCCCGTGATCGATCTCTCCAATCCCAGCGCTGAGGGGTTCTCCGTCCACAGCACCTCCGCTGACATACACCCGCCGTGTGAACAGAATTAATCATAGAAATCACGAACTCAGATGGATTGGAATCAGAATTGGGGAAATCAGAAAATTGATTGAGCTTATACCATCTTGATACAGAGATTCGTATACATACTTTGTTTATTTTGATTTCAGTTTTTCTGAGAGAGTGTCACTTGATCCTTTACATTTAATAATCCATTGAATGTCAAGAATAATTGTAGATTATTAAAGTATGTAGTATATTAATTGATAGAAATAATATCTGCTCACTGACAACCGGATTTTGTAGGCTGTACAAGCCCCGGTCTCAAGTTGCATATCTCTAATCTGGTTGGGCTAGAAATTTACTAAAACTTGGCTTACATTAAAACTTTTTCTTAGGCCAAGTATTCGTGCGGGAAATTTATATAAATTCATTGAAACTCATAGTGAACACCGACCCAAAACAAAATTATAGTAGAAACAAATGCTTGTATGTTTATGTGTTGAAGCTCGAAAATGGCCAGCTGATGATAGAGCGTTTTTGATTTCAACTCATAAACATACAAGCGAGTGATCGTACACAAATGTGTACTGGGTACTCATGGCGATACTAAGGCAGACGCACACCTGTTCGTAACTTTCGCAAAACTTAACTAATTTACTTCACGTTTGGTGTGGATACATTTGACTACATTTCTGATTGATCTGCAGCAAAATTTTAAAATTTTAAAAAATTTGAATTTTTAAGTTTTCCAAGGGGACCAAGGCGTACCAAAAAATTTTTTGGCTCCGATTTCGGGGGTTCTCGGGGTTTTCTCGGTCGCGGAACACGAATCTGAAAACTGTTTTTCGATCTTGCTTTTTGTTAGCTAAATATAAGCTTAAATGTTAAGCTTACAGCTTTAGCTTATATCTAGCTGACGAAAAGCTGTATCGAAAAGCTGTTTTCAAATTAGTGTTCAGCGCCCTGAAAACCCCTGTATACAACGTTTTAGCGAAATTCAAAACAAAAAGTTTTCGGTTCCCCTTAGTCCCCCCTTGGAAAACTTAAAAATTTAAATTTTTTAAAATTTTAAAATTTTGCTACAGATTAATCAGAAATGTACTCAAATGTATCCAAGTAAATTGCTTAAGTTTTGCGAAAGTTATGCATTGGTGTGCGTCTGCCTTAGTATCGACGGTACTCATTAAGAGGGGGGTCAGCCGTTATCGTGCACATCATGTCCCCAGTCTTTCTTTAGTTATCATGTACTCTTGATAACAGGGAAATAGACCAGTCGGACTTGAGAGATGTTTTGCCCGAACTTGGCTGAGTTGGGTCGGCGTTTACAGACATCGTTTGTGAGAAGGACTGTGCGAAAAGTTCTCAAATCGTCACCGGAAGATATATGGCAAACACTCACGTATATATTTTTTGACACACGCAAAGTAAAGATACAATTATTGACTGATTAGACACTATGCTACTATGCTCGGTTATAATGTCCACTTTGGGTAATTGTCTTAAAGCACCGTTTCTTCAATAAGATAAAATGAGTGAATCAACCAAGAACTCTAATCATCCATGATAGATTGCCTCTGTCGCAGCCTCACTTTCGTTACCCACAGCAGTACCAATAGACAACAGCAGTCCCAATCATGGAGCGGTGGATATTAGATAGGCGAGCGGGAGAACAGGTAGAAGGATGTTGACCAGAAGACAGGAACAAATGGATATACCCAGAACGAAGAAGAGGATTGGACCCCCACCCTCGGAAGGATGGGACGGATAGAGATGGGACTTGGAGGAGGAGGCGGCGGAGGGTGGGACTCTGGGATCCCGAAGGAGATTGGCCTGAGGTGGGACCTCCAGATCGGAACCAGAACCAGGAGAACTGGGCGAGTCCCGGAGGAAACCGAACTCCGGATGAGTGGACTCGGGGGAAGGGGCCTCCTTGGTCTGGAGGTTCCCCAGATGACAAGTCCGGATGGAGGCGAGCGCACTCCGACCCATCATAGTGTAGGGCTGATGGAGGGGCTCCTCCCAGAGACAGAGACGGCCGTAGTTGAATCCGGGAGAGAGACCGGAAAAGCGGACGCGGAGGGACCGGGGCTGGGAGAGGAGGAAACTCTGGAGCGGAGCGGAGCCCTGTTCCAGGAACACCCGGAGGTGGAGGGGGAAGTCCGCGTCCACTTCCATCTGGAACTCCATGGAGTTCTGGTCGATGTAGGCCACCTTGTAGTCCTGGGAGACGATGGAGGACTCCCGCTTCCCGAATCGGTCCAGCGTTCGGACGATCTGACAGATGGTGGACGTGTTCCCCCGATTGTGGCGCCGAACGACGTTGTCGAACTCCACACAGACGTAGTACCAACTCCGCTCCTCTAACCCTTCCAAGATTATGATGTTCTCCGGAATGTCCTCTCTGTAGAGCATCTTCCGAACCGATTTCTGATCCGCTTTCTCCGGGTTGAGGGGCAGCGCCATCGCGTAGACCGTCGGGAGACGAGCTGCATTCAAATAGTTGGACACAAATTCGGTATTAAACACAATGTTGAAGCCATGCTTCAGAGGATCTATCAAATCGATCGCGTCGACTTCAACGAAGACTTTGGGTGCAACATTGTTTCCAAGTATAGGATAAATGGCAGGGCTTGTTAGAATAAATGCCAACCCAAAATACCATTTAGACATTAGTCAATTTTCGGACAAAACGTAAAATAATAATTTGAATGCAATACTATAATTCGCTAACAAAATATGTAGAAACGGCGATACATCCCGTCCTCCTGAGTTTCCTGATATTCTTTCTTCAATTTAATAGGGTTAAACTCAGAGTAGATTTCTGAAACTAAATATGAATGCCATTACTTCTGCATTGAAGAAGGATAGCTATTAGAAAGCCTTCTAGATTTGCCTTTAATTGAACTAAAGATCTCATTTCAAAACGGTAAAAGAGGAAAATTGTTCAGATGTGAGAAAAATGCTAATAAAATGATAGAAGATAAACCTATAATAGATACCGCTTGTCTACCGACCGAAATAATTCCGAAAATTTAAGAAGGTTTAACTTAAATTGACCGAAAAATTCTTGCCTATATTACCAACTTTAAGCGAGTTTTAGTGAGCGAATACCAAATGTTCTTAGCGAAAAGGGTAACTCAACTCCACTGGAAAAAGAAGTTGTTAACTTTTGCCTATCAACAGCAGATACAATTAGTGCCATATGCATAGCCTGTTTATTATGTTGGAAGCAGTAAAATTTTATAACAACTTCTAATAAAAGTCGAATCTTTGAAGTCAGCTGTTGACTTTGTTATCATATTTCAAAAGATTGCTTCCAATAAAACAATTAATGCCACATGTGCCGCACCGAGTCATCTCGTATGACCTTGCCTGTCCAGTCCATCCTCCTGTTATACACTTTAGTCTTTAGTTAGTTAAATTCAAAAGGAGCTATAAAATTTAGGTTAAACTGTTCCAGTTCCTGTAAGCTACAATGGTAACAAGAGTGCATAATTGCACTATTATTAAGAAGAAGAGTAAGCCACTAGAGGGCTTCTCTTCATGGCATTGCGTAACGGTGCCCCGCCCACAATACGCAAATGTTCCCCCCTTTGGGGTGGGGGGTCGGCCAAATCGACATTGCATACCCCCCCTCCGTTTGGTGGGGAGGTGGCAGAAAAAAGGTCCCCGTTTGGTGGGGGGTAGCCAACAGCCAATCAGATTGCAGAAACCCCCCTCCGTTTGGTGGGGGGGGGGGTAGAGCAGAGGATTACGGTAGTTTTTGTTCTATTCAAAAATGGGTCCCCGTTTGGGGGGGGGGGTCGCTGAAAGAGGTCCCCGTTTGGGGGGGGGGTCACAAAAATTGGTCCCCCGTTTGGGGGGGGGGGTCGCCAACAGCCAATCAGAATGAGCAAAACTTAGCCTGCTTGAGCGACCCCCCCCCCAATCGGGGACCCCTTTTAGTCTCTGACGCCTAAACTTGAGCACGACAGTGCAAGATGTTCAGTATTGTAGTGTATTGTACTCTATTACACATAACAGAACTAATCGAGCTGACGCAAGGGCTCTTGTCTCGATTCCCCCCCCCCGCTCAAAATCCTTAAAACTTCACCAAATGAGTTAAAATTTGGCATGTGTATGTGAGTGTTCAAATATAGCAAAATTTTCTGTGATTTCTAAGGGGGGAACCACGGGAAGCCGAAAAATCGTTTGTTTGGCGAAAAACCGAAACTTGGCTAAAACGTTGTATATAGCAGTTTTGGGGGCCGCAGAACACAATCTGAAGTCCGTTATTCGACTCAGCTTTTCGTCAGCTCAGTATAAGCTAAAGATGCAAACTTAAAGTGTGAGCCAATGCTGAGCTAACGTAAAGTTGAATCGAAAAACGGATTTCAGATTCCTGTTCTGCGATCCCGAAAACCCTATACACAACTTTTTAGAAAAATCGAAGACAAAATTTTTTCGGTTTCCCATGATCCCCCGCAGAAATCAAAAAATTGAATTTTGCGAAAACAAAACATTTTGCGATATTTGAACTCAGCGTGGTCGAAACATACCCATACCAAATTCGAACTCATTTGGTCAAGTTTTAAGGATTTGGGGCGGGGGGGGGGGTAATCGAGACAAGACCCGTCACGCGTTAGTAGCACACTTACACAGAACAGAGCAACTGTCCATATATATAAGTTGCTGATTTGACAAAGATGTCATTTTAATTTATTTATTAAAACTGACTCATATTTGCATTGTTAAACCCTATTCTGATTCAAGCAGACATATTATATACCCTAATGAGAAATGGAAGAAACGCTTCCAGATTGAAAAAGACTAAACAAGAATCTTGCTTTATATCAGATTTTCCTATAAAAATGAAGGAATAATTTTGGATCCAAGAGAGACCAGATCCAAAAACTGCTACCTTTCTCTCATTCTCTTTATTGAGCCTATAAAGTTATTATAGTGGTGGTCGTGGCACAAAATTGCATCCTCTAAGCTGTGGGGAATTTCTTTGAAATAATTTCTTGAATTCAGCTTAACAAATCTCTATATCAATTACTCATGTGAACACAGCTATCTAGAAATTATTATTCCCTGGAGAAACATTAAAGAAATTTATCCAAAAACTTGAACCAAATAAAATCGTTTATCATCTCAAAAATATTTATGTATTATCCTGTACTTCTTTTCTTTGGAGAGTTGTGTAGATTAATTGCAGAGAAATGCGTCTGTTGTGCGGTGTGGACCCATACCAAAGTCCTAGTTTGGATTTAAGACTGAAATTATCCCATTTCTTTGGTATAATAAGGTTGAAGGAGGATAAAATGATTGAGTAGAAATCTGGGGAGGAATGAATGATAAAAACAGAGAACTAAAATGAGGAGGATAATTTTCTGGAAAAGGAGAAGAAAGCAGAGGGAAAATTGGTCTAATAAATAATTAATGTGTGAGCAAGGGTTTATACCGAACAATTGAACGGGCTGATTGAATTAAGCTCACCGATTGCAATCTGCGAATTCAAACATTCTAGTTACTGCCCCGCCCCAGCGCTGCACACAACGTTCCAGTTTGTTAATATTGGAATGCTTTAAGGGGGCGCTTCCATTACCGGGAACCGTTCTCCTGTATTTTGTATTTTTTATTTTTAAAAATGCTAGTCATTGGAGGAAACCATCGGAACCAAAATCCAAAGTGTTGAAACGATGTCTCAGGTGCATCCTTTGCTTGCAGTTACCTGAATTTACGAAACAATCTAATAAACCATTGGCTTTTCAAGTAGAAACAACAAGTTAGGCCCCAAAAGGGCAGTATTCCTTGGTAGACCTGTTATTATTCAATCACAACGGAATTTATTTGTTATTGAAAAGTGAGGTCTTGTTGTAATTTTTGATTGGGGATTCCTGATTTGTGAAATCCCGTGTAGACTAGTGTAAGCCTGGTAACTACGAGACTACTCATAAATGCAAGCAGGCTACATACTAACTATCCACCTACATAATCCTAGTGCACTGCACCGCACCTAGGTGTAGCTCACTAGCTACACTGGTGCTCAAAAATGTGCAACCATGTTGATTGCGGACAGCAGCCGACTGCGTAAAGACTGCCCATCCAGCTGCTCAAATAGGAGCTGCCAAACCTAAATTGCATATTGGGGCCCATTTCTACTGTTATTTCTACTATCCCATATTGCAACTTAGGGCCCATTTGTAATAAAAATGGATATTTTGTCATGTGGATTTGTTCAATAAAACATCATATTTGTATTTCAATCCAAGTCGGCCGGCGTGCCAACCAATGAACGCACTTAGGACACGACATGACCAGAAAACGACGTCTTTAAACAACCTATCCGAGTAATAAGCGGCTTCCAAAACAAGTCAAGAAGGCTAAATATGTGATGAATAATTTTGGTTTCTTGTGAAGTTTCGATCTTGGATTCTGCTGGAAAACGGAATGGAATCTATGGAATGAATGTGTTTGATTGCCATTGTACCTGTATCTTTAATTGTTGCCCTAGTTAAGTCATGAATTAACTGGAAAAATTAGCAGTAATGAAGTTTCAAGCTTAAGTTGGGTTGTTTCGAGCTGGCAGTTAACTTTTACTAATTATGCTGTTGCGGGACAGCTAGGTAGAGGCCCGTTGGGTGCCGCTCCCAAGGCGGATTGGCAGGTGTAGAACGACTGTCAATGATTAGTGCAGAGCACGGTCCACTCATTAATTTGAGTTAATTAAAGGGATTCTGCTATTATGGCCAAAACAACACAACACGGTCAGAAAGAAGGCCAGTGTTCACTCACTGTACGTCGAAATGCAATCAAAGTTTATTATATCTGAATAGATTAAGACCTGGGGCCAATTTCATAAAAATCTTGCAACTTGCACTTGCACTTGAACTTGCACCTGTACTTGAACTACAAGTTCAAGTTGTCAGTGTTTTATAAAACTTTTCCAGCTACTTGCGGAAATTAGCTAAGCAAGTTGCAAGACTTGACAACTTGTAAGCGCAAGTTCAAGTGCAAGTTAGCAAGTAGCTGATCTTTGAAAAATTGACTAAAAATATTTGAAAATTCATATAAATTTTAAAAATTAAAGAAGTTGTTTGAAATTCGCACTGTATTACGACAATAATCTAAAGAGCATTGTCCTAAAATTTCTCCAAAAAATATTAAAATTAAGAAAAGTTATAGCAATTTTTGTTCCATTTGTTCAGTGAAAATTCACTCAACCACTTGCACCGCAAGTGCAAGTTGCAAGTGCATGTATTGACGATTTTTATGAAACAGATGCTGACCGCAAGTGTTAGCGGATAACTTGCAACTTGCGGACTTGCAACTTGCAGTTCAAGTGCAAGTGCGCAAGTCCCACTTGAGGGTTTATGAAACTTTTCTTGTAACTTGCACATGCAAGTTGCAACTTGCATATGCAAGTTGCAAGTGTCAAGTTTTATGAAACTGGCCCCAGTTCTTGCGATTTATAAAAGAAAAACAACCTATTCTGTGGTTCGTTGTAATTTTACAAGCCATTTTCAAACTTCATATGGAGATTGCAAAGTTACTGTCAAGTTTCGACCATATCAGTGGTTTTCGCTTAATTGCTCGTTAATTAACATAATTAATTAGTATAATTTTTATATCATTAAAACCAGCAAGCTGTGCTCTTTCAGAATATCTAAAAATATTTACCCTTTCTGTGGTTCGTTCGTTACAAGCTGATTTACAAGCCACATAATGGAGTTTAAGTCGGCCTCCAGATTTGGTTGGTCACGGTGTTTCTAATTAAAGTTGCATGTTAATTAACATCAATAATAAGGTTTAAACTTTTATAAATCGAACCAGCAGTTCTTCCTCTTCAAAATAAGCACAAGATAATTGGCGCTTCTGTGGTTCGATTTTATTTTACAAGCCGATTTGTAAGCCACATATTGAAGTTCAAATGGGCCTCCAGACTTGGATGGTCATAGTGTCTTTAATTAAAAGTTTCACATTAATCAACATCAATAACTAGGTTAAAACTTTTATAAATAAACTCAGCAGGGCTTCCTCTTTAAAATAAGCACAAAATAATTGGTGCTTCTGTGGTTCGATTTTGCGTTATGCTTGATTTTCTGACCTAACCGGGAGAGCTCGGCTCGTCCCTCAAGTATTGCGATTGCTAATAGTTTAAACTTCATTTTAAGCTTAATTAAAGTTTATGTTTAATTAAGTTAATCCATATTCTAGCTAATTAATTAATGCAAGTTAAGATAATTAAGTTTAAAGTTTAATTAATTTGATTCTTTATTGGTTTTAAAGCAAAAGGGAAGCTCGGCTTGCCCTTTCACTGAACTTAACTGGTTTTTGCTTAGCTAGTGTAATTCTTTTAAAGTTCATCTTTCTTTTGTAAGTTTTAAGTTTTGTAATTTAAGGGAAGACTTTTATGTCTTCCCTTATTGCCAATTTGGAGTAACAGATGCGTTACTTTTGTAACTGTATAAACTTTCCGCTCTTTGAGTCCAGCTCGACTCAAAGGCAAAAGAAAAAAAGAGGGGAACTGAAAGAAAAGTTAAAAGTTTGTAATTTTTAATTCATGTCTTAGCTACTTAATTGTTTGTAGTTTGTATTGCGTTTGTGCTTTGTACAAGGCTCGTACCTACTAGTTTTAAGTTAATTATTTTACCTACCTAATCAGCAGTCTAACAAGTTTTAGTACGGGGACCCTCTGGTCCAGGTTTTAAAAGGGAGTTGCGTCTTGTTTTCCTTTTTAGCGAGAAATTGACGTAGTGTCAATTTCTCGCCTGAGTGCGTTTGCTTTGATGTTATCTTTTTTAATTTTCTCCCTAATTTTACAATAGGGGAAAGGGATTAGTTTAATTGCCCTTTCCCCTTTCACGTAAACACTTCAGAGCCCGCGCAAAGTCACGTTATGATTACAACTAATTTGACCCAATCAGAATCATTTAAGGGCGCGCCTTTTGCGCGGAGGACAATTTCGGCCAATCAGACGAATGATTGCCGAAATTGTCGTGATTGACAGGTAGACTTGTTTTGAACATCAGTCTTACCTCGTCTTCCGAACCGTACGGCCGCTTTTGGCCTCTCCCTACACTCCCCCCTGTTTTCTTTACACTAGGGCGTTACTATGCCCAAATTTTCCCCCACTCCGGAACGGGGCTAGTGTTTTAACACTAGCCCCTCATCAACTTTTGGGGTTTAGACTAGGAGGGGGTTTAGGTTTACTTCCCACCTTAGGTCTTCCCCCCTTTATTTTTCTTATCCTATTATCTAGTTTTTTAAAAGGCGATTTCCCTCTTTTTCTGGGAATCGCCTCTGAGACTTATTAAAGGACCTAGAGGTCCTCTTTAAAAATACTACCCTGAGAATACTCCGTTAAATTAGATTATTTAATTCACTGTTGTAAATGATTCTGATGATTTGTAATATCTATGCTTAGATATTACCTGGGTCGCGTGGATTTCCGAAAGGAAATCCACTGAGAAGCTTGGACTTTTGGGAACTCTCCCAAAAGTCCCCAAACTTTATTTTCAACTAAAATTTTCTCAATTTTAAACCACAGAACGCACTCTCAAACTTTTACACAATTTTACTCACCTTCCAAACTTTACAGTTCAGCTTCTTAGGGATTATTCCTGGACCCAGGAAATATCGTGTTAGGATCTTTCTCCGAAAGATCCTAACGGTTTTAACCCATTTGATTCAGGTTGCGCTCAAGCCCTGCCTTGCCTTCCTGAATCCAATTCTCTGTAGCCTGCCAGTCTGCCTGTGATCCTGCTGCCCTTCTGCCTGCGATCCTTGCCAGTCCCGGCCCCAGTGCTGCTCTCCTGATCCCAGTTTGGATCCCTTGGTCCTTCCTTCTTCCGGTGTCTTTTGGATCCTCAGTCCGTGGATCCTGATCCTGCTCATTGCCAGTGTGAGGAGCCCCGACGTTCCCCCTGGACGCTCTCTGCTAAACGGACGCCTGCCTCTTCAGGATATCCGGAAGGTGCTTGGCCAGTAACTGTGTTCAGTAGCTTCTTGACAGTAGATATAGGGATAAACAGTCTGCCAGGGCTGGATAGAGTGCACTTCCTGGGATTCATCAGATCAGGGTGATTTGTCCGACACCCTTGCCAGCAGTAACTTCTATTGTCTAAGGGTGATTTGTCCGACACCCAGTTGCCAGCTTGCTCATCTTGCTCGTTGCCGTGCACTGCTATCCCCCCTGGTTGAGGCTTGCTCCCTCGACCTGAAGATCTCTGAAGCTGTCCTTAGCAAACTTCTGACCGCCTAACGGTCCCTGAGAGCCTGCTGAAAGGCTGCCAAACTTTCGGTTGTGGGATTGAGTGGGTTGGACCCCAAGAAAGAAGAAAGAAGCCAAACTTTTGTTTGAACTTTATTGAAATTAATCATGTATACTTTTAACTTTTCTGTCTTGTTCTCTTTGTCTCTGTTTCTCTAAAGATACTATCGAACGTGAAATTAGAGATCTTTTGGGGAAATCTAAAATCCTGTCAAACTTCCTAAAAACGTGCGAATTAACCTCTGGCCGCTTCCTTAGGCAGGAAGTAGGATATTAGCTTCTGGTTATCTGCCGAGCGGGTAGTCAGGACTAATATCTAGTGCCCGGGAAAGGGTGGAAATCCGCGCAATATTGATTGTTTCCATTAAAATAAAAGCACATAGGACACTTCAAGCATATAGGCGGACCCCCTCGATACCCTGTAGTTAGGAAACTGAATATAGTGATCTAGCATTCAGAAACTGTACCAGTCGAGCGATATATAACCAAATCATTCGAAATTTTGTAGGTTTCAGGTTCTAATATAAAGTTTGTAGGATAAACTTATCAAGCAAAGTTCTTGGGATAACTTGTGAATATCAGACTGCTGGTTAGGTCTAGGTCTTCTGCTAGGTCTAATTTAAAATCATTAGGTTCATTAATTAGGTACGAGCCTTAGGGTAATAGTGGTCAGCCGTGTATTCTGTGTGTGTAATTGTAACCAATTTACCTGTTTTCGACTGTATCAGTAGTAATTGTATTTTTGGTGATTGTCGTACTCTATCTCATATTGTCTGGGTAGCTGACCAGTACTGTTTGTAACTAATTAACTCTTTTAACCACAGTCTGTATCATCTTATCCTCATTTCGTCTGCACGTAACTGTTGTAAATTAAATCCTAAACTTTATAGGTTCTGTGGTCCATTCTGCTAGGATCTTAGGGTTTAGCTAGGGATCAGTTAAGTCTTACTTAGGACGTTAGTTAGGACTTGGCTTATATCACGCTGGCAGAGTTTGTGCCGGTATTATCTCACTGCAAGTTAGAGTGCGAGAATTGTGGTACGGAGTTAACAGTTAGTTCTGAGCTAGAGACGTTCCAGCATCAGAGCGAAGAGACTCTTAGTTTGATTCATCCGATAGTGGTTTGCGGTTGTCTGCGTCCCTGGAACGTAGACCTGATAGTTGAGGAAGCTTACGAGGCAATTCCAGGCACTGAGGACTTTGTGCCTAAATATTTCCCCTGGAAGTGTGATAGTTGTACTGAGCAAGAGGTGTTGATCTTCTGTCTGATTCCCGAAGGTACTGATCTGTGGGCATCTGTTGAACACGACAGCTGTTCACTAGACGTGTATTGGCCTTAAACGGAAACGGAGCTTAGAGGAATCGAACTCACGACCTAACGCGGACAAATCCCGGATTGGGTAGACCAAAACCAGGCTACTTAGTCCGAAGGATCTAAGAGTCAACCGAGTCGTCTCGTCTGTTCGCACTGCTGTTAGTGCTTTGAAACTAGTGTGTGTGTTGCTGAGATCAGGGTACCACCGACCCCGGTGCCTATTCAACTTTCAATCTAATCCAGTGCTTACCAGTGCGATCTTTCGGAGCCTAAAATTATACAAAGTTTACTCGTTTAATCTGACCCGCAGCACTACACATTTCTTTAAAGATTAAAATGGTCGGATTAAACGGATTAAAATTCGGCCGGATTAAAATTTTAATTGCTATTTCTTTAATGCTGGATTAAACGGATTAAGATTAACTCGTTTAATCCGACTATTTTTAATCCGCGAATTAAACGTGTTGATTCTAATCCGTTTAATACGCTAGCGAAAAAACGATTACACGAGAAACAGCGATTAAAAATTTTAATCCGCCGATTTTTAATCCGTTTAATCCGCGTAGCTGCACGAGGATTATAAACTAGTTGAAAATTCAGACGGCGGATTAAACGGATTAAAATTAATCTTTAAGGAAACAGCGATTAAGCAGGTCAGATTAAAATTAACTCGTTGATTTTTTAATCCGAAGTGTGAATAAAGAAACAGGATTAGATTAAAATTTTAATCCTGAGTGCTTTAAAGAAATAGGATTAAATTTAATCCGTTTAACTCGTTTAACTCACTGGACTAAATTTTTAATCCGTTTAATCGGAGGTGCTATTTCATTAATGGGGATTAATTAGCTTGCTTCCTGATTTTATGATTTGTTCGCTAATCTTGTATGAATCACTCCAAATCCAAAGTAAACAAGAACTGAGGATATTCTCAAAAGTTTGTTTTGGAAGTGGCTTTTCTCGCTTCTCCGTACTGAATTGAACTGTTCGTTATTTTCCAATGCTGAAGATACTAAGCCCATTAACATTGGTGGTACAGTCAGTGCAATTGTGTATTGTACTGGTTCTGCATATCTATTGAAGAGACATTGCAAGTTCTGGGTCATGTGTGTATATCGTAGTTTGCATAGCCTCCAATGGTGCCACTAAGCTTCCAATCGGCCGTTTGAAAATCGCCAGTGTATTGTCATATATACCGTTCGCCCGTTTGTGTAAAGCGCATCAATACAATAAATATTTGTGTGTGCATGTTCAGGGGGGGGGGAGTCCCATAAATTTTTAAGACAACCCTGAAGGAGAAACTCGGTGGATCCGGTTACCACAATCTATGATATTGATAATCCTAAGAGGTTTGGTGTTTGCGTTACATCTCAAATATTGTCTGATACTAAGAGATCGGACACATCGAACGACAGTATATCACAACACAAAACAAAAGCATTGTTGATACCATTTTTCCTTTGCAAAACCCAGACTTTTTACATGTTCACGATTAACATCTTCTTGTTGAGAGTTTTTGAACGATAATCATGTTGGGAGTTTTCCACTACCTTCAGTTTGGCCCATTTTATAACATCATCCTGTCGAGTAATTATATATTATTCCACCAACCAATTTCTAAATCAAACTTGCTATCTACGAGGGGGGGTCAAAAACTTCGCGACCTAGATAGGTCGTACGGGGTCGTCCTTACCCCGATAAACTTTCAGGTAATATGGGAATGTATATAGCCTACTATATATGTCTCATGTATTTTAGGAGGATTTTTTACTTTTATTATATCACGTACTCAATGAATTTTGACCGTTTGGAACAACGAGCAGTCATCAAGTTTCTTGTCGGAGAAGGAAATGGGCCATCGGAAATCCGAAAGAGTATGGTGGCGGTCTATGGCCAGGGTGCCCCGAGAGAAACTATGGTGAAAAACTGGGCGCGCGGAGTTCAAGCGTGGAGGCACCAGCTTCGAAGACGACCCTCGTTTCGGCGGCAGACCATCAGAAGCGAACCTCAGAAGAAAAAGTGGATCAAGTTGAAAAGATCAAAATGGCAAATCGTCGAGTGAAGGTGGCCGAAATTGCAGAAGTATATATATAGCAGAGTTGTATGCGGGCCGTGGGTACCCGCGGGGCGGGGCGGGGCGGGCCGAATTTTACTACCCGCGCGGGCCGCGTGGGCCGATGCGGGCCGATTTTGGCTACTTACCTGGGCTAATTTTGCTTTCTAGAAATTTCATACATACCAAATCATATACAAAAGGAGGCAATATTTCAGAATTTTAAACATTATTTGACTTCGTTATGCCATTCGATACCTTCAGCATGCACTACATACTCAGTTAGCATTATCAGCTTATCGAGTAATAACCGGTAGCTGTTGAGTAAAACATATAAACCCATGAAAACTACAGGTTTTATTTGTATTGAAAATGTACAAGTCTAACTTGTAATCTATTATACCAAAGTATCTCTTGAGAAAAATATCAACGATGTCCTGTAGAAATTATATATATATTCTATATATAAGTCGAAACTTATTTCTCATCTACAAACTTGAATCCTGTGGTTTCTACATGAACTTTTTTAAGTGTTTAGCACTGAAAGTGGAGGTCAGCAATTGGCGCAGAAACTGAATTTTTAGTTTAATTTCGGAACTTCGTGTTGGAAACTTAAGCACCTAAATATAAATCCATGACAACTTCTCACTGAAGACTTTAATTCATTTAAGGTGCTGGTAACCTTTAGTGCAATGCATTTGTGGTAATTTTTTAAAATGTTATAACTTTCACAATTTTGGGAGTTGCAAAGAGTTCTATACATCGTTTTAACGCTTGGAATCTGTACATTCAGGTGAGCTTACGGAACTAGCAAAATTAACAAAGAATTTTCAGACATACTGACATCTGGCAGCTTCCCGGCACGGATACTGGATTTTTCAGACCTGATTGAAGTACAGGCCTCAAGCTTAACGGGAAGAAATGTTATATAAGATCCTGAATTATTGAGCAAACATTTTTGAACATCGATTTTTCAAAACTGTAGAATTGGATAAAAGCACTGTTCGTGCCATGATATGAAGGACATATGGGCTGAAGGACGTTTTTTGGATCTTCATTGTCGAGAAAATCCGCCAAATACGCATTGAGTTTTTTGCTACCCATTATGTTCTAGCCAAAACCAAGAAAAACATCCCTCTGTAATGTGTGAGTTGTGAGGTGTGAATTGTGTGTATTTTAGTGAGTTTATTTTATTGTGAAATTTTAGTAGGAGTGGCGTTTTTGATGAGAAATATGTGTCGTGTAAATTTGGGTTGAAATTAGTCTAAAAGTGTTTGTTTTCTTATGTTGAAATGCGCTACGTTTTATTCAGCCCACTTAGCGACTAGGTGGCGCTGCTGAGCTAGACTTGTGGAAGCACATAGTCGGGTCTGCAAGAGGGTCTCAAATTCAGCCAATCAAAATTCACTAGGCATCTCTCTCAGACTTCTCTTTAAAAACCAGTCAGTCTTGTCTTTCTTCATCTTAGCGTGCGGCCGTTTATTTTAACGTGTGTGCCTAGCCTTGCCTTTCAATTTTGGGAAGCCTATCCTGGGGTATTAGTAAGTTATTGATTTAGTTTCTTTTCTCACTGTTGACTCCGAGGCGACCTCGTGGGTCGACCTAAATTTATTAGTAGTGCTTTACTGAGTTTTTATTTCCTTTTTAATTCAGTATCCAACATGGTTGTTTATTCTAGAAAGAAGGTTTTATTAGGTTATTTCAAACAAGCAAATTGGCATGAATGGGTTGCCGCTGCATTTTTCCTCTTATCAACAAGTCAATTGTCCGTGTCGAGTACCACGAAATTCGTAAATATTCTGGAAATTTCGATTTCAGTTTCGAAATCAGCGTGGTCGAATTAGCCTATGACCAACTTTTGAGCGAAATTGGAGACAAAAAGTTTTCTGGCCCAAAATCCGGGTTTTTTGGGAATTCCCGGATTTTCAGTTTTTCCACCATAACTTTCGCTAGCCGCATTTCCGGAAGATGTCGCAAGAAGGAAAGTTGTTCAGCTCCAATAGCTCTTTCATTTGAGTACCATATCGACTACTTTTGGCGAAATTTTTCAAAATCCGGAATTTTCCGAAACGAATATCTCGAAATCCCGAAATTTTCCGGAAATTTCGATTTCAGTATCGAAATCAGTGTGGTCGAATTGCCCTATGACAAACTTTTAAGCAAAATCGGAGACAAAAAATTTTTACGTTCAAAATCCGGGTTTCCGGGAATTCCCGGATTTTCAGTTTTTCGGCCAGAACTTTCGCTAGACACATTTCCGGAAAATGTCGCAAGAAGAAAAGTTGTTCAGCTCGGCGAGCTCTTTCATTTGAGTACCATATTGACCACTTTTGGAGAACTTTTTCAAAATCGGAATTTTCCGGGTCCAATATCTCGAAATCCGTAAAATTTCCGGAAATGTCGATTTCAGTTTCGAAATCAGCGTTGTCGAATTACCCTATGACCAACTTTTAAGCAAAATCGGAGACAAAAAATTTTTACGTTTCCCTTGGTCCCCCCTTACCATTCTAAAAAATTCCGGGTACCGCCATTCCCGGAATCCGGGAAGTACCGAACTGCCCGCCGGGAGCACTTTAGGTCACCCCGAACTCCTACTGAAAATTTCAGCCGGATCGGTCCAGCCAATCAAAAGTTAGAGGGGGGGACAAGAATCCGGAGAATAAATAAATAAATAACGGACATACCCAACACAAAGGGTTGCCTTTTTGTGAAAAAGCGGCAACCCAATAATTTAGTTTAGCCGCGACGGCTTAGGGAAGTTTTCTGAGATAATAGCTTTTGAAGGGTTTAAATAATTGGTAGGATTTGGTTCGTTTACGTAAACTGTTTTGTAAGCTGTATCGAAATTTTATTCATGTCCTGTTAGGTGTAGTTAATTTTCTTGAGTGTTTGTTTGGTCTAAATTTTCTCTGTTTTTGTATCTTTATTGATGAATGCTTAAATGTCAAAATTTATTGTGCTGCGTAGTTTTCGGGAGTCTCTCCCTTTGTCTGCTTCTTATTAAATGTGGTCTCAGTAGCTGAGCCATTAGGGAGTTTTAGTTAGGTTTTTATTAGAATTGTATAGTCGGTAGGTAGGACTCTGAGTTATTTTCCAAGTCTAGGTAGGCTAATTATTTACTGAGTATGTATTTAATTTAATCAAAGTTTCTTTAGTAGTCCAGTAGTAAGGCAGTCTTTTGTCCCTTTAGTCGGCTCGTTTAGTAGTTTGTTAGGCTTCTTTAATTTTTTGGCGAGAACTGCCCAGGTCGACTGGAACATTAGTCTCCTCCAGGTTCGTCGTTTCCATACGCGCACAGTTTCCACCCGTAAAGTTTGGTTGACCATACCCTTCCAACTTCACATTAGGCTGCCAGTCTTCGACCTTTTCCTTGTCTTTTTCTTAGTTTTTGTCTATGTTTTAACTTTTGCATTTTTTGTCTTTTGCCTAGCAATTATTAATTGGTTTCCTTTATTGTTTCTCAGATTTGATCTCCTTATACTTGTCTATTAATTTGTTCTTTTAAGTAGCTTGCTTTTAACTCGTGTTGTTATTGTAATTCAAGATTTGTTATACGTACCTACTTTTTGATTCTTTGTTGGTGTATCATCTTTTTATTCTTCAATGTCGGTTCAACATTCACCTGCGAAAACGTCAAAGGCTTCGACCAAGCCGGCCGATACGGCCTCTTCAAGTGACGCGGCGGACAACCGACCCTTGAATGCAGATGGGTTCGGGCGGTTATTTCCTCCATCTACCCTGAGTAAGAATTCCTCTACTCAATCCTCGGCCAGCCAGGCCTCAGCGGGCCCTGCATCTACAAGCGCTACGCTTAGTAGACCATACCTGCGATCAGACTCCGCCAAAAATAAGGCTTCCAAAAGGGGGGAATTATTTGAAGATGTCATGGATCAGGGTCACGACGACCAACAAGAAGATGAGGCCTCACAGAAGACTGATGAGTTCCTGTCACCTACAGATCAGGGTGAAGTTATTGAAGACGAATGGGACGAACAGGCAAGTATTAGAGATCAATTGGAGTTTCTCCGGCTTAAACTGGCTCGGATTGATTCTACTCTCCGGAACAGAGAGCCCGATAGGGATCCGCTAGCAGCACCAGTGCCAGGTATGTCCGATGTCTCGGATTTAAGAGCTTTTGTAAATCAACTGGAATTGAACTTATTCCAGCAGCGACCACGGTTGGGGTCGGATAGTTCCATCATACGCAGGCAACCAGGAGCGAGGCCATTCCCTCCGTTCACTCGCCCTAAGCCTCGACGGCAAGAGGGGGCTGGAAATTCACGACAATCGGGGGTAGCAGGCCCTAGTGAACCAGCGGTGGCAGGCCCACGGTACCGCTCAACGGCTCATATTGACCTCACACGGTCAAAGCGCTCGAAACGGGCTAGCAGTAGCCAACGGCCAGATAGCGGCGATTCCGAACAAGAACCGGATAGGAAACCGAAAGTGCGGGGACCCATGGACGCGTGGGTGGTCCCGCTACGGGACCAGCCCACTGTTCCGGTCCGACACCGGCCTCAAACACCAGATACTGCTGGTCTCTTCCGAGTGAGAGGTTTGACCGAACAGGAATATAGTGTGATTAGGGGCTTGCTCACAGCGTGGATAGCAGAAATCCCGCGCGAAACATGGGAGGCACTCGAGCAGAATTTCCCTCGAGTTTGTATGGAGCTACTGCGTATGTGGCCCAATCCCAGCATGGACCCGGACGCAGGGGCTCCCCCGTTCCAAATGGGGCAGTCCAAGCCAGCGCGGCAGCCGAGCCCAGAGCCGGCCCGTAGCCGCAGAGGGAGCCAGCAACGGGTCCCACCAATTATAGATCTGGATTCATCCGATGACCAGGTGAGAGGTTCGCCGGTGGCGCAACCCCGCCGGCGGAGAGATGATATGCGGCGGTCTAGAACCCCATCACGGGGCTATCAGTCCCCGTCACCCGTGCGTAGGACGCCTAGCCCTAGGCGCTATTCACGGGATCGGGATTACCCTGCCTCTCGGCGAGAGCGGTCGCTACGACCACGTACTTCGGAGCAGCGAGAACCCTCTTCATACGAGAGTTTCAAACATCTGGGTGAATACCTGAAGGGCTTTAAGGGGGTTAAACCCTTTCAAGGGTCACAGAGTAACATCAAGTTTACTAGTTGGTTGGCGAATTTCGAAACCACAGCAAAGGTTCATGACGTGCCTGCCGGCATGAAGTATAGAATCCTGTGGACCTTGCTTGATGACAAGGTCAAAGAATCTATGACTCCCTGTCCACCGGACACTTTCGAGGACCTAGTGACTAGGATCCGACAACTGTACGAACCCTTGCCTGTTACTACGGAGCAATATGCAGAGCAGTTTTATAGCCGGATACAGGAACCGCGTGAAAAGCCACACGATTATATGGCAGCGCTGCGCTTGCTAGCGGTGCAAGCATTTCCGTTTGAACCTGGTTTTGATCGGGAAAAGAAGGTAGTGGCTCAGTTCAAAAGGGGTTTGAAGGCGGATTTGCGATCTAGAATGGCGGCTCCACTGGCCGACATTCAATTCTGGCCCCATGTGCGGGAGAACGACTTGATCACTAGGGCTCTACATATCGTGGAGTCAGTACAGGTAGAACTGGATAAGGAACAGGCGGTTATGGTCTTTAGTGCCCAGAGCCAGGGACCACGAGGCTATAACGCCACACAGGGGCGACCCCAGCAGGACCAACAGCGGCCTCAAGGGCAAAGCCAGAATCAGAACCAGAATCGTAACCAGGGTTACCAACGTAACGACGAACGACCACCACCCCGCGCGCCTATGGGCAGGTGTTGGCAATGCGGTCTGATCGGCCATAGGCAACAACAGTGCCCAGACTACCTGCAATACCTGAGTCAGCATGACCAGGGCCAGCAGCAGGCTAGGGGTAATACCCATCGACAGTACCGGGACAGAGGCCAGGAGGGTGACCCTCCTGCCCGGAGCCGCTACGACCAGAACCAATGGAACCAAGGGCAAAGGAATCAGGACCAGCGTAACCAGCAGGAGCCGCAACGGCAACAAGGCCAGCAGGACCAAAGGAATCAACGACAACAGCCGGTTAGACCCCGCTCTATTAGCCGGGGTTATGTAGGTCCACGTCGGTATGAAGGTTTCCCGGAAACGGGAAACGAGAATGCGGGGCACGGGCAGTAGACCTGGCCCCGTGTCCCGCACCGACAAAACCGTGCGGTGAAATGGTCTGTGCGGTCCAAGCGTTTGTTGTTACTAATTCTAATTTTTCTAACAAGCCTGATAACGAACCCTATTGGAACCATGGTGGTTTGTGGAGTAGTGACTCGGAAAGTGAGGGTGAAGGAGGCGACCCCCTTCCTCCACGGGACCAGGAACCTGTCTGCTTGTATCTGAATAAGGACACAAATCGGGACGTAAACCCATGGAAATGTCCGTGTAAAACCTGCAAACAAGTACGTAGACGGGCTGAATGGTTTCCGGAAGAGGAAGTGGTCCTTGCAAATGGAGGTTTCCCGGACGGAGGAGACGTAGTCTATGATGGCGAAGGCAACCTTCGGCCATATAAATACTGGAATCGATGGCGGAAAGAAGTGAAACCCTTTGGTGATGGAGGGGCCTCTCAACGCCCAGTCCCCTATAATCGGCGGTGGAAACAAGCACCCGGTACGGAATGGAATATGCTTAATACAGTCCGCAAGGCCATGAAGTGGCAGGAGAATTCCGCGGCCATGGCGGCACAGACTCGTGCTAGGCAACCTGGCACGGGCACAGCTCGGAGGCAAAGGAAAACATCTACCTCGAAGGAGGTACAGACGGACCCTATCGAGGTTATCCGGCCTCTCCAACAATGGACACCAACACGGACAGAGAATCAATCGGGAGCTGGGGCTTATCGCAAAAGCCCTGGGGAAAACCAGGCCCCTGTAAATGGGGAGCAAGCTAAAAGCCCTGGGGAAAACCAACCCTCGGGTACTGGGCTTTCAGCAGTAAGCACTGGGGAAACCCCAACGTCAGAACTGGCTGTCACTACCCAGGTGGTGCCGGAAACTCCCACCTCTACCAAGGAACCGCCCAGTATTGTGATTACCGGGGCGTCTCCACCCAAGCGGTCGAGTTCTTTGAAACCCTGGTCAGCAGCGAACAATCCTAGCCGACGAGAGCTCACGGAAACGGACGTATCGGATGACGAATCCGGTACTTCGGGTCCCACACTAGCGCCTGTTGAAGTTCATAGGTCTGGAGCCACTCCGGTAACACCTTTGAAATTGCGAAGGGACACTCAGGATGAGTGGGAACCGGTAGAAAAAGGGATGAAACATCCAAAAACACCGGTACAATCCGGTGTCCCTACCCGTAACAGATTCGCCCTGTTGGAAACTCCGGAGTATGCGGTCATTCGACAAGGTTGGGCAACCGTCAACCAAGCTGTTCAACAAGCTCATGTAGTCGCCCAGTCTATCGGCGAACAAATTCAACAGCTGGCTGTTAACGTAATGTCCGTGACGGACCAGGTACAGCAGTCCACCCAGAGCTTCGAACAATTATTGGCTGAATTTGTCCAGAAGGACTATGAACGGACCCTAGAACTTCAACAGAAGGGAACCCTTCGCGAACCAGACCAGCCTATCTGGTCGGAGGACCCGCCGCAACCTCGTAAGGGTAGACGGGGCATTCGCTTAAACGACTGAGATTATTGTGCTGGATAGTACACCGGTAGATGAGGAACCGGTACCCGTGACACAGGAAGAGACTCCACTAATAGGGAAGACGCTCCAGTAATACAACAGGACGAGGTTGTAACAAACTCAGGAGCGACCGCTCCGGCTGGAAACCTAGTCGAACGTGATACGGCCACAGTAGACCAGCAAGAAGTGACTTCTACTGATCTAGGGGACAAGTACGGAATCTGGGACTTAGAACAACAACTGCGGGCTGCCCTTAGCCCAGCTCAACGAGTCGAGTTTAACCTAGACGTAGAAGCCAGTGACAACGAGGAAGATAGTGGGCAACCCACAGCGCAGACTAAGCACCTAAACCGAGCGGTCCTCTCGGTCCTGAATGGGACGGCCCCCTTCTTTGTCTCGCAGTGTACTCATATCGCCTTGAAGAAAAGTCCGTATGTGATTGTGGAAGTCCGAGGCATCAAGACATTAGCCCTGCTGGACACAGGGGCCAACATTTGTTTGATGTCCAAGCATTTCTTCGATCAACTTAATAGCAACAAACGTCTACATCTGGACGAGACGAAAGCTACGGAGGTGGCTACGGCTGCCGACGACCGGAGCCTAGCTATATTGGGTACCACTAAGATTGCCTTCAAATTGCATGGCGTTCGCTACGAATATACTTTTAATGTTACCAATAGTCTACAACAAGACTTTATCATTGGCTATGACTTTCAGGCAGACCATAACTGGGTGATCTTCCCTCATCAGCACCTTCTTTTGTGCGACAGGAAGAAGGTACCTCTGCTGACCCCAGGCGACCTGCAGGCCTTAGCTAATCGTTTCAGTATAGCGGTGTCCTGTACGGTATATTATTGTATGCGGGAAACATGCAAACTCCCTCCTAGATCGGAAGTTATGGTCCCGGTTCGTTGTTGGCTTGGTGGTGCTGTAAAACCAGCTATCAATCAGGCAGTCGTGTTTGAACCATCTGAAGAAGTCCTGGAAGACTATGAAGTTTACCCAGTGCCTGGAGTCTTGGAAGTCTCTTCTCAGGTAAATTATATCAAGGTTTATAATCCACTGGACAGAACGGCCCAATTACCAAAGGGGCTACCCCTTGGACAAGCGGAGCCAGTCACTACGGTCACGGAACGACAAGGGTTTCGGTATGCTGCCGAGTTAGGTGTTAATTTTGCACAAGCGCACCCCCATCTAGCTAGTTGGGCGACCCATCCAGCCACCCGCCTAAACGAGAAAGAGCTGCGTCACGCCCTCGAGGAGGTCGAGCAATTGGAACCTTATCATCCAGGCGATACGGTACCTATGGTTAATAGTGTGGGTAATCCGATACCAGTTCCAAGGTGGGTCGACCCCACAGTGTGCGTCGCCGAGGCTGACCAGAATTGGGGTTACGAGGAACCTCCGGCATTGACGGAAAAAGGCCTTCAGGCCTTTAATGATATGCATTATTCCGCGGACGAAATGACGTCACAACCTATGCCCTCATTAGAGGAGCGCCAACAATTTATTGACGAGAACGTGGATTTCGATTCTATGTTCCTTGACGACGCGGGCAAAGCGGAATTAAGGGATATATTGGTCGAATTTTATGATGTGGTTGCCAGACCGGGCAACCCGGGTCGGACCAAAGTGGACCAACATGTGATTGATACTGGTAAGGAAGGGCCAGTTAAAGGTAGATCTTATCGGTATAACCCCAAGGATAAAGCGGAAATTGAGAAGCATATACGGGCAATGCTGGATGAAGGGGTCTGCTCCCCTTCTACTAGTCCTTGGTCTTCCCCGTGTATCTTGGTCGGCAAGAAGGACGGGACCACACGTTTAGTCATCGATTATCGACGGCTAAACAAAATTACGAAGAAGGATAATTACCCGTTGCCCAAAATCGATGAAATATTGGATCAACTCCAAGGGGCAGTGATCTTCTCGACTATTGATCTAGCGGCTGGGTACTGGCAGGTTGAGGTTTACCCAGAACATAGAGAGAAAACGGCCTTCGTGTCCCATATGGGCCTCTTCCACATGAATGTCATGCCGTTCGGGTTGTGTAACGCTCCCGCAACATTCCAACGTCTAATGGAAAAGGTCTTGACGGACTTACCTGTATATATTGACGATGTCTTGATTCCTTCTGCAGATCAAGAAGCCCACTTGACGATGATCAGGTCGACCCTGACTCGTCTGCGCGATAACGGATTACGCATCAAACTTAAGAAATGCTGCTTCGCTCGTGAATCAGTTCCCTTCTTGGGCCACTACGTGGGCCGGAACGGCATTAGTGTGGACCCGGACAAGGTTAAGGCTGTGTCACAGCTCAAGCCACCAAAGGACGTGAAGGGCATTCGATCTTTTCTAGGAATGTGTGGTTATTATCGGCGGTTTGTACTTAATTATGCTAAGGTGGCTGCCCCTCTAACGGACTTATTGAAGAAAGGGGTGCCATTTGTTTGGTCTGAAGCTTGTCAACATGCTTTTGAGGAGCTGAAACGGCATTTGACTCAAGCCCCAGTGTTAGCCTTTCCCGATTTTGACAAAACTTTTTATGTGTCATCTGATGCCAGTAAGCGGGGTTTTGGTGCTATTTTGGAACAACAGTTTTCGGTGCCGCGTAGCGCGGATAAGCCCAATGGACCACGGGTGCTACGAGAACGGCCAGTTGCTTATGCTAGCAGGACCCTGACTCAAGGCGAGAAGGGTTACTCCGCGACAGAGATGGAAGCTTTTGCGGCTCTCTGGGGTTGTCAGAAATTTAGACACTACCTGTCGTGCAAACAGTTTGTTCTCCGAACTGACCATCAAGCAGTCAGAGACCTGTTGAATAATATCAAGGCTCTGGGTCAAGGTAAGCTTGCTAAGTTTGCTCTTAGTATGTTAGAATTTGATTTTACGGTGGAATATCGGCCGGGGCGTGAGAATGTGGGTCCTGATTGCCTGTCCAGATTGGATCCAATTGATGAGCCTGAAGATAGTGAACACGAAGCAGCAGCGGCTATGTATCCACCAGAAGTGTGCGCCTTGACGGCGGCACTTCCCGCGCCTCCTACCCTGCTTACTTGGAAACGAGAACTCCGCGACGAAGAGGAATTTGCGATTTTATTGGATTTCCTGGAACAGAAGAGGTTGCCAACTAATCGACAAGAAGCACAAGAGGTAAAGAAGTTGCGGTCTACATTTTTTATTAGAGATGGGGTGTTATATCGTTGGCACCTGAATAAACATGCAGAGCGTAGAGGGCTACCCTTCCCTACTGTGGTAGTGCCTAAGGTCCAGCGAGAGCAGCTCTTGCAGGAGGTTCACTCTGATTTCACGACGGGTGGTCATCGGGCCCACCAAAATGCAATGGCCAGCCTCGAAACGAAGTATTGGTGGCCCCGTATGTCTCAAAACCTAGAGGATTTCATTGCGCAGTGTAAGCCCTGTGCGAAATTTAATCAAGGGCCACGTAGACATCAGGCTACAATGCAGAATACGGTGGTGGTACGCCGACCGTTAGACGTCGTGGCTATGGATGTGATGCACTTCACACAGAAGGAGACCAACAGGGGTAACACATGTGTATTGTGTATAGTCGACTATCTCACGCGCTACGCGGAGGCATTTGCTATGCCCAACGAGCGGGCGGAAACTACTGCGTACTGGTATTTTAATGGCTTTGTAGCCCGGTGGGGCGTCCCTGCCCGAGTTTTGACAGATCAGGGACCGAACTTTATGTCTGTTTTCCTCAGAGCTTTGGTGGATGCTAGTGGCTCTGAGCGACTCAGAACTACTGCATATCATCCTCAAACGAACGGTGTAGTGGAACGCTTCAACCGGACAATACGTAGCCTGGTAGCCAAGTACGTGAATTGTTTTCAGTCCGATTGGGACGACTATTTACCGTGGGGACTGTCCATCTACAGAGCAACGATTCACAGTGCCACGAAGGAGACACCTCACTTCTTGATGACAGGTAGAGACTACCGATATCCACTGGATAATTTCTTTCAGCTTCCTGGTGAGGAAGGTACCACCCAGAATTATAGCGAAGCACGTAGCCAGCTACTGGCCCGGATGAAGGAAGCTTGGCAGTTGGCGCATGAAGCCTTGCAAGAGGCCGCACTGGTTAACAAGGAAAGGTACGATTTGAAAGCTTCACCGGTTGAGTATAAGCCAGGTACCCTGGTTATGCTCAATATTGAGAACAAGAATGTACCTACAGGTTTGAGTAAGAAGTTACGGCCTAAATACGAGGGACCTTATCGGGTGTTGGACAAGATTTCTGTAACGAATTATCGTATCGCCCGCACTAACGGGTTAAGTGACCCGGTGGTGGTTAACATCAATAGATTGAAGCCTTTTCAGGATGCCCCAGTTAAATTGCCAGTAGTGACACTGAAGGCAACCTACAGTGTACGTAATTTGCAGCACTAGTTTCTGTAATAGGTCTTGTGTAACGCAAAGGCCTTTGCACTCGCATAATAATGCGTGTTTATTTTTCTTTTAGAAGACGTCTTCTTTTCGTATTACCTAGGGTTTTAACTCTAACATTTAGTGTTGGCATCATTCGTGTTCCATAACCCTTGGGATAGGGTAGGGTTTAAATTTATTATGGGGCCCCCTTTACGATTAATTAGTTTCGGTGTAAAATGGGGTTACCTTTTCCTATCTAGCTTTTTCTAATTTTTCAAACTTATGGCTGTAAAAGCTGGCCATAAGTTTTCTCTTATTTCTATTATTTACCCTAACAGGGGGATTCTCTCACTCTTAATTTCATTTTCAAATTTACCTATGGTGGTTTTCTTTTAATTCAACGGCATTGTCTTTCGTTGTAAATTGCTAAGGGGGCCCTCTCATATCTTTCCGTCTATATAGTGTATGCATTAGTGTATACACTGGGTGCGTGTGCGTATGTATGCTTTTAACTTGGGTGTGTGTGTGCAGTGTCTCTTTCCCTTTACGTAGGCTAACTATAGGTAGGTCACCCTTTCTTGTGTGTGTAGTTTTTCTTTTTTCTGCTATCTTTTTCTATCACACCTATCATGCTTTCACTATCTGTTAGTTTTTGCACCTTTTCTTAGGCTTATTTTAGATTCTAGTGGCTGCGTGACTGTTTGGTTGGGGGATTTCAGTGGACGGGCATATGAGCCTGTCAGCTGGAAGCTATCGCCTGGGGATTTTTCTTACAGAACTTGATTGTGGGATGGTCACAATAAGGCTACCTTGTTGTGCTCATCTGCCTGGTCCACTGGAGATAGGGTCGTTAGTATAGGCCAACGCTTGCTTTGCCACATGTTAACCGTGTGTTGCTTTTATAATTTCAGATTTAAGTTGTGTGTGTGATCTCATCACTTACATTACGGTTAGTGCCTTATTCTGCCTGAAGAACAATTTAGTAGTCAGCGATTTGGATCACCTGATTCATTACTGGATAATTACTCGCCGACTAACTGCTTGCTGTAATTTCATCGACGCTACTCGCCTTATTTGGAGTCATCCGATTGCCCTAGTGTATGGGCAATCAATTTTCATTTCGAGTGCAGAAAGACTTTCCGGAAAGACAATCCCCTGTCCCCAGAGATCCCGGTGACCTTAACGATTTGGACGAATATCCAATCCCGAATCAGCGATTTTGGGACGTGCTGACTCTTATGGACAGACCAGAGGAAGAGAAACCTCCTGAGGAGGAAATGGATCAGCAGCCCGGTCCGAGTCAACGACCGGCGGCGACCGCAGGGTCCGGCGATGAGCAGCAACAACAGAATTTCGACGTAACTGGTATACTAGGAATTTTCACCACACGTGCTTCAGACCTGCCAGCGACTGGCATGGCTGGTGGCGAACCGGATCAACAGGTACCCACTGGCGACCAGGGGGCCGCTAGTGGGGATACGCAACAGATAAAGGTCCTCCTGAAGCGGGCCGATACTCCTGCCATGCCCAGTCCAGTCTCAGTATTGTCTGACCCTGGAGATCAGCCTACCTTGCCTACCCCTCCACCCCCTCCAGTGAGCGAACCACTGGCTCGGGCCAGGCTGTGGCCGCGATCAGTGCTAGCCGGTCAATTCAGAATTTACTAGATCCTATGCCAAATCCCAGTCCTCTGCTCAGAACCGCGACGGTTCCTGAGGGGCTCAACCTCTTAGGACTCGCGGCCTCGTCGGCCTTACAACAGGAAGGGCAGCAACAAGCCGCGTCGAAAGCTCAGATGGAGACCTTGGATAAGGAGGAAACCTCCTCACAGCTCGAGCGCGACGCCAGAGCACGGGCCGGTGCCGACTATGAGGATGTATCAGATGAGGAGAAGGAATCAGAGGATTTGTTTTCAGAGGAAAATCAGCCGGATGAGGGAGAGGATGATGAAATCCGTGTGTTGGAGGAAGTGCGGGGAGATGCGGAACCAGTAGTGGCCCAACAACAATCGCAACAGCAAGAAGGTATGGATATTGACCAGGCAGTTGCTGCGGTGGCCAAGGCTGCCATCGCAGGGGGCTATATGGTCGCACCGGCTCAAGCAGGTGTGGTCCCTCCAGTCCCGCGCCTCCGTCCTATAGCCACAGAGTTGGACCGATTGGACCCGTTTCGTAGGGAGGACTACGAGCGACTCGAAGTCCACTTGCAGGTGTACACGGATGCGCTACTACGTCATCGCCAGTTCGGTGTTGAGGCACTCGGGGAGGAGTATGAAACAGCAGCACTAGCCTTGGGGGCTATGTTGACGGAACAACTGACTGGATTGCCGGCCCCACGTCCAAATTTCGCTGACATTCGACAGAATAATGACGACGAAAATACCTTTGTGATCGACTCACTGGGTCGCTTCCTTTATCATTTACCGGACTTAATCATTCTCTTAGGTGAAGCCCCTTTAGTGGCTTTTGACGTAGAAGGGGGTAATGACATCCAGTTCGCAGTACCACAGGATGGAACGATTACCATGCTCCAGTTCATGGGCCCTGTAGGCCAAGTCTCTGGGTACCGGCGACCGGTGACCTTCGTGATCATGGTAGCGTATATTCTGGCACAGCTAAAGGATTTCGGTCCGTTTCTTCAGCTGCTGGAGCTATTAACGGACTCTAGTTTGCAAGCCCGTTGGGCTTCGGTGGACATCAAAGCTGATGCCTTACGGTTGGCTCGGGCCTACGGCCTTCAGGGCCTGGAACACCGACTGGTTGAGGTCCAGGAATACTGGATTCATGCTTGGAATCTACGACGATCTAGTCAGTACCGGGATTTGAATTATCAGACCGATTTGCGACCACCGGACCCATATGTGCGGGACCGCTATGGGTTTATCAATGGAGGAGGTGCGGAGCTGGGTTGCGAAGGATGGCGGGTATGTGTTCTGTTCCTAATCCAAAGTTGAAGCGCTGTTGCACTAAGGGTATTCCGGTAGTGCCCCACGAAGGGGACGTGCGCTACGCACTAGCTGATGTGGACGCCACCTATCACATACTGCGCCTTGTTCGGGAGTTATTGGATACACGAGACAGTGAACTGGCGACTCAGTTGTCTACACTGCATAATGCCTATGGACCAGAAGTGGAAGCGGCATTGGAACACGAGCGAAGAAAAGGTCATGGGCCTCATGCGGGCGTACGGCACATGACACCCCTTCAGGGTCGTCCAACTCCAGACCAGGTACAATTTCAACAGATGATTCATGAACGTCTGTTACCTACGGATGACGTTCCTGATGCGGATCTACCACGGCAGCGGCCTTTGTGGTCGTTCAGCTTCCACATGGGACCAAATATCAATGTGGTTCACCCGCTACGGGAACCCATTTATCAACGATTTCTGGTTTTTATGCGAGCGTGGACCAGATGGCGCTTCCAGCCACGTGTCCTACCGGCCATCGACTGGCGTCGGGTGAGGGTCTCGCAGGATGGCCGATATCATGCTATGGATCCGGATAGACCTCAAGACCAGGTGGAATTGCAACCAAATGCGGAATTGGTGGAACAGTTGAATGCGGCGGGAGCCCGGCGAGTACAGGATTATATTCCATCGGACGGTGAAGGTTTCCCGGAGGAGGGTGAAACCCCAGCCTCGGCTGCTTTGGTGGTGCCTGACCGCGACGGTAAGCACAAGGAGGTGCAGATTGTTCCACATAAACCGCCAGTGTCGAGACAGCAGGGACCTCCTCGCCCACCACCATTGGACCAACCTAGTACCAGTCAGCAACAAGACACGCGACGTGACTCTAGGCAGAGGCAGACTTCGCCGGAATTTTTGCGGTTAGCGAAATCCCCTCCCAGGTCCCGACCCCCACAACGGGTGTATGCCAATAAACGGTATTACGAACAGTCCGCTCCACCTGCGTCTCGCCAGCAACAGCGAGACCGGTCACAGTCAGACGCGTCCAAAACTCGTAGCCAGCCAGCAGTGACTGCTGAGAGCCGGTTCGGCGCGAAGCCATTGCCGACATGGAGAGATCCATCAGAAATGTATAGAAGAGCTCCAGCTCAGCCGCGGCCTCAACCGGGTCCGGTGTGGGCACATCCGGATCATGAATATATGCCACCTATCCCGGACGAGTATTTAAGACAACAGGAGCGACAGGATCGGCAAGAGGGCGTGACGCCCTCTACCCCCCAACAAGCCCTTGAAGCGGAAGCAACACCAACTAAAAGACATCGAGAGGTTTCATCCGAAGAAGAGCGAGAATTGCGGGAACTTATGAAGTGCTTTCCACATATCCAGGATCCGATGGATCTGCTGGATGTTGACCCAAGCATAATGGAAGCAGTGCGGATAGTGCAGCGAGAGGAGCGGGCCAAGGCCTCAGCCGCGACGGCCCCGCCAGGCCTAACTCAGGTTCTGGCCCCGCCAGGAATTCAAGCTGCCCCAGTCACGGTGGCGGCACCCACCGCCGGACCTTCGGGTCTGCAGGCCCAAGCCATGGCCGCACCCCAAGGAGCTGCTCCTATGGAGGTTCAACAGATCCAGCAACCAAGCGGCTTAGAACAGCCGCTCTTACAATTGATGCCATCAGCAGAAGTGCTGCATCAGATCGGATTGACTCCAGCGATCTATGAAACTATACCCCCTCAAGTGTGGCCTATGTTCAGTCATTTTGTGCAGGCATTGACCCATTTGACGGCGAATGGCCGTATTGGACCTTCACGCCATGTTTTCAACCCTGTGGCCATGTACCATCTGGCCCCGACGCCTAACCCCCAACCTACGGGACCAAATAACCAATTTATAGTGCCGGAACATGTGGCAGTGATGGAGACACGACAAACAGCAGAAACGAGCCGAACCGGGACGATCCAGGTTCGCCAATTCATTGTCGCGCCTATGTTGGATCGCACAGCGGCGGGATTTGACCCGTCCGCCTACCTGATCGCCATTGAACAAGGGATGCCAGTGCATTGGCAGGTTATCGAGGCTTACATGCCTGGCTTACCGTGGTTTCGTCAGGTTATGCTATGGCGCGACGCCAATAACGTGGTCCACCTGTCACCTTTACATCTAGTGGCTACGGTCAACCCCTTAATACCGGGGGACGAATACTTCAGTCAGGTAACGATGACTTTGGTACTGTCCCCTGAAGTCCAGCAGGAGGCCGAGCGAGTTCGCGATGAACTGGACGTTCTAATGCTTCCCCCGGGTCCTACGCTACACCAGCGAGGGCATATTTATCGGGGATCCCGTGCTGCCGGCATGCCTATGCCCTTGTCTGCTGCAGTCCCATGGGGTGTGCGCACTAACTATGCTCCTCGGCCCCAGACGCAGCATATGGCTGCGTTGGTAGCGACTACACCTGCATCTGCTCCGGCCATGCTGGCTCCACCAATTCTACCGGTCCCCATTTTTCGACCTGTTCCATCTCAAGGTACGGCTTGTCCAATGCCGGTGACTACGGCCTCGTCCAACTACCCACCACGGTTCGGAGCGCCTCCGACCGGGCCCCTACCCTCTAGACGGGAGGACAGACGGGATAGCTCTACATCATCGCGGGCATCTGGATATGCAGGGCCACCACCTAAAAAGTGGGCGCAAGACCGTGACGGTCGCGGAGCCCTGGGGGATGATTATGGTGCCTCAGCGTCTAGAGATGCAGGATATCAGCGGAGGGATCGGTCAGATTCACGTGGTTCCGACTACCATACCTGTCGAGATGACTTGGGACATGACTCTCGGTCTAGAGACCGAAACCGACGAGACGAGAGGGATCAAAGACCATCCACTAGCTCCCAGGAATGGAGGCCGCTGCGGCCTACCCAATCTCAGGGACCCCAGTTCAAAGGCCGAGGGCGTCCTACCGAACCACCTTCAAGAGCGCATGGATCGGTTTTCTCACCACGGACAGCGATGGCCCAGGGACCCCAGATCCCTGACGATCAGCGGCCGGGTGCTAGCGGGCACTGGCGGGCATCTTACAATTGGAAACCAGCTTCCGCCCCGGTGGAGTCTAGACGTCGCGACGACGACCGGTATAGTTCTTACCGCTCACGATCATCTAGTCAGCAGCGCCAGGCCTGGGTCTACCCCGAAGAACCACCGCGCAAAAGGAAGTCGACGCCACTGCCTCCCTTTGGGGTTCCCGCTACTTATGAACAGGTTAAGGAAGCGCAACGTAAGCGAACGGCAGGAAGTTTTCCATCATTCCGAGAAATCCTTCATGAGCAGCACATCATCGCGAAACGCGACCAGTTCGGCAAGAATTTATTACATGATCATAGCGAGCCGGTTTATCCACCATTCCAGTTGCATCAGCCATACCCGGAACAGGTTGGCCATCTTTGGCCAGCAGTTTATTGGCAAGATTTTTGGGGTAGATGGCAGGGACAGCAGCTTCCAGTGGCCGTAGGCAGAGAAACGCCTCATCCGGCACTGGTTGCCTTTCGCCAGGTGATGCTGCAATGGTTTGTTAATGTGAGCCAAACACCGGTGACTATGACTATGGAGCTATTGAACCAATTGAAACAGACGTTCCGTGAAGACCACCCGGATATGTATCAGTACTTTGAGACCGGCGACCGGCGCACGACAGATCGCTCCGAGTTTATTGTAACTTGGAAATTCAAGAAGATCGACCGTTCTCCATATGAGGACCCAGAGCCAGAGGTCGAGATTTTTAAAGTGGTGACCTCCGCTGTGTGGGGTCATGCGGAGCTGCTCCGTCGCTGTGTCCCGGAATTAACACCTTATGCGCATGTTTTCTCTCGACCAGCTTCGCGGGGTTTCCGAGATGTGTATTGTGCCGCAGTCCAGGAACTGGACCGAATGGAAGCGGTGCGGAGAGCTTTCTGGTACTGGTACCAACCACCTATGCAGGGCGTTCGTGCTGTGGATTCACGGGAATTCTTGGTTCCGTATTTTCGTCAACACTGTCAGAACTCGTACATGCACGCCGTCGAAGGTGGGCTGCGTACAGCTCAGGAACCTGGTATTGTCTTTCCTATGCCCGAATATATCTATCAACATCGACAACGACTTTGCGTGCCATGTGGAGGCGCTACGCTATATTACCCTTGACCCAAATCGTCCGGGCACTGAGATCAAGCTGGGGGTGCGACACCGCCTAGAGGTGGAACCGTATTCCTTTGCTGTTGATTCGTGGCAAGGTGGCTATCAGGTGCGAACTATGTGCCGCATTCATTGGGATACTTTCTACCAGTCGGAGGAACTCCTCGAATACATGTTGCGTCATCCAGCGGCTCTCTACGGCGAAGCCTCGGGCGAGACGTTTTGGGGCTTTCGCCCGGCTCTGCCGGCACAGGCGATGGTGCGTGGAGTAGAGGATCTCCAACATGAGCAGTTTGACCAGTGGTTCCGACGTGAGGTATGGTTTAGCGGCGCGTCTATCCATGGTACCTATTGGACCGTGATCCTTCTCTGGTTTACCCAGGGAGGACCTCAGGACTTTTATTCCGACTGGCAATCTCGGACTCCGCTCCCACAGGCGGAGTATGACGAGTTTATTCAGGTCATCCGGCGAAGGATTGAACATGCACGACAGAATTGGAGGAATGGACGAATGGCTCCGCCATTCTTTGGATAATCCCCCGACGGAATTGCGAGCGGCTGCGCTGCGCATCCCGGTGAATCGCACGGGAGAGTACATTGATGGATTGGCACCGCCCGGACAGGAGAATAATGTCTACAGTCCGTGCATCTGCGTCGCTATTTTTGACCCTTCCGCCCCTCATCGTGCAGCTTCCCGCCTCCCAATTGATCGCCAAAGCCCGGTTTGGAACCGTTTCTAGACCGTTCCCCTACCCCCCCCCCCGGTTACTACCAGCGACTGGTGTAACTTTGTGTAGTTAGCTCAACTTACCGCGACGGTGTAGTTGTAGCTTATATCCCTTTCCTATCACTATCGGCGGAGGTATCATTATGACGGCAGAAGTATCATATCAACGGCGGAGGTCTCATATCATATCATATCATTCTATCAATCCATCCTTCCAGCGGCGGTGTTATTTACTACCATATACTATGCCATTTCACTTACCATCATTGCCATTTTATTGACCTGAACCTCAATTATTGACTACCCTTATTTGAACTATTATTCCTGATTTGCCTACCTGTATTTGGACTACTATTCCTGATCTGATTGCTCAATTATGAAGACGACCCTATGATGACTTTTTCCCAGAATTTTGATCCTGATTCTGAATACCCGATGAAGACGATTTGCTCAATTTATGCCTTATTTCCCGATCCGTGCCATTCCAGCGATATAGACGCTCTACCGTATATAGATCCATTCCCGATGAAGACGATTCCCAATTGGTGACTTTGAACTAGTTTATTTTTGCTTTAAATATATACAGATGTTTGCCTTTTTAATTTTTGTATCGTATTTTTGTGGTGTGCTTAACAGTTAAAAATCTAACCTTTTTCCGAGTTATATTCTAAATTTTAGAATTTTCTTTATTTATCTACTTACATTTTACCATTTTCTTGAGTTTTCTTATTTAAAACATTAGAATTTCTAACCATTTACTTAACATTTTACCATTTTCCAGGAGCTTTATTTTAAAAATTAACCAAAATTCCGTGTATTTTGTAGTGATTTTGACTGTGTTCTATGCATAATTTTGCCTTTTATATGTGATTCGTTGTATAGTTTTATATGCCATGCCAGTATTTTTGTCTGCTTTAATTATTTAACCAAAGTCTTGTTCAAAAGTTTTACTAAAACCGGGTTTATTCTTTTCTTGAAGCTTTTCTTTTTGTATTTTTATTAACGGGTGTGATTGCGGGTTTTGTGGGTTTTGATTCGTATTTTTCGTAACCTGACGCAACGTCGGAAGATGCGTGACGCACCAGCCATGTCCCAACTTGTGTCCCTTACTGCCGCCACATTTTTATCAAAATTATTTTTACCTATGTCTTTTAGTTGTCCCAACGGTTCCTGTCCATTTTTGGTACCTGTCATTAGGTTTTCTTAAAAAATTCTCTTGGTAAAATGTCAGTTTTGTTTCCCACTCCAGAGCGCCAAAGTAGTTCCCGAATTATATGCCCCCAGTCTGTTTTAAGGCCTGCATGCGCGGTTGGGAGGATCTTCTCCAAAATTCTTATTTTAAGGGACTTTCTACTAATATTTTAACCAGTGTTTCGTGTTTTTAGTAACTTTAAGACTCCATTTTAACCCCCCCTAATTTAATTTACTTTATTTTCATAAGTACCACGAGGGTACTTGGGGACTCTCCGTACCCTTTTGGTCCTTCTTATACATGCTTAAGCATGTTCGGGGTTACTCTGTAACTCCTTTAATTTAATTTAATACTTATATTTTACTTAAAGATTCCACAAACTTACTCCTACTTACACGCGAAACACTGGGATTAAATTCATTTCTTTAACCATTCCCCCAAATTATTCTATTAATTATCTTTCGTCTTTCTAATTTTGCAGGAGATCCGCAGGGAACTGAGTTAGCGATGCGAGGCTAGGCCCCGCACCCACCCAGCCGGAGATGGCGCACTCTAAGTTTCGCGGGAGGCTACCTCCGTACCCTAGTTTGAAGAGACCCAGACGAAGCTGACATTACGGTTCTTATTTTATTTCTTTGGTTTTTCTGGTAATACAGGTACGAGATCCCCGCCGCTGCGGCTGGAGGATCATGGGTCACCCATTCACGCACCTTCCCGTGGCATTAATATGGCAGTTACCCATGCGTGTTTTTATGGCTGGTCTTCACTAGTCTTTTGACGCCATGTCATTTTTATTATGTTCTTTATTTAGTCAAGTTTAGTCTAGTTTAGTATTTTTGTAATCCTTTCTTGTGTTTTGCTTTACTTATGTGCTGAGACCCATTTACCAAAATTCAGTCAAAAATTTTCACTTTTGGGTAAATTTCTTCTTTCTTTTGGTTTACGTGTCCCTCGCAGGAGCTCGGGCGGTAAGCCCTGGGGAGATGTAATGTGTGAGTTGTGAGGTGTGAATTGTGTGTATTTTAGTGAGTTTATTTTATTGTGAAATTTTAGTAGGAGTGGCGTTTTTGATGAGAAATATGTGTCGTGTAAATTTGGGTTGAAATTAGTCTAAAAGTGTTTGTTTTCTTATGTTGAAATGCGCTACGTTTTATTCAGCCCACTTAGCGACTAGGTGGCGCTGCTGAGCTAGACTTGTGGAAGCACATAGTCGGGTCTGCAAGAGGGTCTCAAATTCAGCCAATCAAAATTCACTAGGCATCTCTCTCAGACTTCTCTTTAAAAACCAGTCAGTCTTGTCTTTCTTCATCTTAGCGTGCGGCCGTTTATTTTAACGTGTGTGCCTAGCCTTGCCTTTCAATTTTGGGAAGCCTATCCTGGGGTATTAGTAAGTTATTGATTTACAGCCGATTGCACCAAATAAGAATAAGATTAGAATAGGCTTATTCCTATTTTATTCCGGAATAAAATCGGAATAGCAGGAATTCCATTGCACCAAATAAAAATAAAATCAGAATAAGAATAAGAATAGGATTAGATTAAGAGCATTGCACCAAACTTATTCCGGAATAAAATAGGAATAAAATGCGAATAAGTCCCTTATTTATTCTTATTCCTATTCTTCCTCAAGAGCAGGTTTAAGCCCATATTTTAAAAGATTTCCTGAATTTTTAAACTATATAATATTTTCTAAATTTGCGACATCAAGACCTGTCTTTCCGTATGACTTATTCATGTCTGCTTATTCATGTTAGGCAAAGCAAATTCTTCGTATTTGCATTTTAAAATATTAATTATTGATTCAAATCGAATTCGCCGCATGTCCATATTTCCCTAAGCGCAATCAAGTTGAACTGGTAAAATTCTTGACTATTCGTGTTTACGTACATGCCTAAACTTTGCTTTTGCCGAAATGAATCCTGCAACCCATACCCAGTGCCTTAATCAGTACTGTGTACATTTTTAAATTTCAGTTCCTTGCTTGCTCAACTTAAAATTATAATCAGAAAATGGCTAACATCAGAATAAGAATAGGAATAAATTCAGAAAAACGTGACAAAACCTACTACAATCTGATTGGTTGAGTATGACGTTTGGTACCGTTTGATTGGTTAAACGAAAATAAGAATAGGTATACCTATTCTTATTTTATTCTGAGAATAAAATAGTATTAGCTCAGCTAATCCTATTCTTGTTTGGTGCAACGGAATATCGGAATAAAATGGGAATAGGAATAGCTATTCCGGAATAACTTTATTCTCAGAATAGCTAGTCCGATTTGGTGCAATCGGCCGTTAGTTTCTTTTCTCACTGTTGACTCCGAGGCGACCTCGTGGGTCGACCTAAATTTATTAGTAGTGCTTTACTGAGTTTTTATTTCCTTTTTAATTCAGTATCCAACATGGTTGTTTATTTTAGAAAGAAGGTTTTATTAGGTTATTTCAAATAATTTAGTTTAGCCGCGACGGCTTAGGGAAGTTTTCTGAGATAATAGCTTTTGAAGGGTTTAAATAATTGGTGGGATTTGGTTTGTTTACGTAAACTGTTTTGTAAGCTGTATCGAAATTTTATTCATGTCCTGTTAGGTGTAGTTAATTTTCTTGAGTGTTTGTTTGGTCTAAATTTTCTCTGTTTTTGTATCTTTATTGATGAATGCTTAAATGTCAAAATTTATTGTGCTGCGTAGTTTTCGGGAGTCTCTCCCTTTGTCTGCTTCTTATTAAATGTGGTCTCAGTAGCTGAGCCATTAGGGAGTTTTAGTTAGGTTTTTATTAGAATTGTATAGTCGGTAGGTAGGACTCTGAGTTATTTTCCAAGTCTAGGTAGGCTAAGTATTTCCTGAGTATGTATTTAATTTAATCAAAGTTTCTTTAGTAGTCCAGTAGTAAGGCAGTCTTTTGTCCCTTTAGTCGGCTCGTTTAGTAGTTTGTTAGGCTTCTTTAATTTCTTGGCGAGAACTGCCCAGGTCGACTGGAACATAAGTCTCCTCCAGGTTCGTCGTTTCCATACGCGCACAGTTTCCACCCGTAAAGTTTGGTTGACCATACCCTTCCAACTTTACACCTCCGCGAAAGTTCGAATTTCCACTCTGCCAAAACTCTCCGGAATCCGTCGAGTAGGTTTTGAGAAATCGAAGTTTAAAACAAAATAATCGCAGTTTTGCCAAAATTGTTTTTCGGCCAAATCTCCAGTATAAAGCAATTAACTCCTGCTAATAAACATTCATAAATGTAAACTAGACTGTGTATCGATTGGATATACATGGATCAAAATTGTCCGTTAAGATTTGGTAGTATTTTTGAAAAAGCTGATTTCGTCGAAAATGACAATTTTTTGACCCTAAGAAACGTTTTTTGATTATACTGACTTAACCACTGGAGATAGCTCGTAGGTTGTAAAGGCAAAAATGTTCATTTCGGTGTCCTCTTTTCAGCCATGACAACTAACCAGCGTACCCTTTTAGTTAAGGGAAGCTAAGCTTTAGTTACCACTTTAAGAACAGTTAATTGGTAGACAACAAAGTTCAAATCAAACGAACAGAAAAATTTGCCGGATCCGGAAGTATCTTTGAAAATACATCAGTTTTGGTGCTCAGGTACTACATAGGAAGCAATTTTTACGTGCGGGTACCTGCGGGCCAGATTTCGCGTGTGCGGGCCGCGGGTCGGAGTGTTGCGGGCCGCGGTCATAAGGTGCGGGCTGCGGGCCGGGCGCGGGCCGGAAAAATCGGCCCGCATACAACTCTGATATATAGTCAAGGTTTCTGTGGGTATCGTGGAAAAAATCATTTCATGACCATCTTGACATGTCAGAGTCAGATTATTGGTGCCTCGGAACCTCTCGGTTCAAAATAATGATCAACCACGGGAACCAGAAACCAAATTGGACTCCATGCACTGGAAGCACAATGACTCTACTAGAGTTGTATCATGCGGGCCGATTTTTGCGGCCCGCGCCCGGCCCGCAGCCCGCACCTCATGACCGCGGCCCGCAACACTCCGGCCCGCGGCCCGCACACGCGTAAACCGGCCCGCAGGTACCCGCACATACAAATTGCTACCTATGTAGGGGAAGTGGCCCGAATATGGGCAAGGGCCGAATATGGGCAACTCCAACTTCGGATAAGTACAGTGCATGTTTGCTTACAAATTTGGAAACAAAATTTTAGCAATTTCTTCTATTCTAAATTAACAATGTACCTGCCAAATTGCAACACAAGCCTTGCTTTCAATAATTAATGAGTATTTATTTTCTAATTACTGTCATTTTTTAATTTCCGAAAAGCAAACTTGCCTCTACACACCAAATTTTTCATGTGAAGGATTCTCGGCTTCAGTTCGGGCAATCCTGGAAAAATTAATATCAATCTATAGATAATTCTCCGTAGATTGTACTCGCAGAAAAATCAAAGCTTTATGTCTTTTCTGTAAAAAATTTTATGCAGGACAACTATTGCCATTTTTCATTTTGAGCACTAATATGGGCAGCCTAAAATGTACTGGTGCCCAAATATGGGCAATAGGCTTTTTGCATGTAAAACTGGGCCTTTTACATGCAAATAACGATTTTTTTTAATTCCAAAAATTGTAAACCTTTATCTTGAAACTTTTATACACGATAGCGATTAATATTTAAGTTAGCGAGGATTCAACAGAAATTTTGTGAGAAAACTGACTTTTTGTACAAAATTCACAAGAACACCTCATAATAACACGTTTTAATTATAGAATTGCTTTTAAAAAGCTTCGAATAATTAATAATTATCACTTATTAATTGATTATAGTCATTAATTATTTATTTAATCACTAGTTAATAGTTAATAGCAGTTATTAATAGTTAATAGTTATTAGTTATTAACAGTAAATGGATCATAGTTATATTAATAGTTAATGATTATTAGTTAGCAAGAAGTATATGTAATTGTTAATTATCAGTTACTAGGCAGTGACAACATAAAAACAAGAAACTTTGCACTTGAAATTGTCAGTTTTAACGTTTTGTCTGATTTCCTTTAATCTTGCCGCTATGTGCTATGATAAAGCGTGTGCCCATATTTGGGCCACTTGGCCCATATTAGGAACCCCGGTGCCCATATTAGGCAACTTTTTCATGCTATCTCTATGTGGTTAAATCGGATTTGCCCATATTTGGGCCACTTCCCCTAGTAACTGAGCACCGAAACTGATGTATTTTGAAAGATACTTCCGCATCCGGCAAATTTTTCTGTCCGTTTAATTTGAACTTTGTTGTCTACCAAATTACTGTTCTTAAAGTGGTAATAAAAGCCTAACTTCCCTTAACACGTTCAGTACTACCATACTGAGCCATCGGTGGGTCAGTCCGATTCCTACTGGCAAACTACTGGACCCACCCTTGGGTCAGGCTAGCTTTAGCATTTAATTTACAGAGAAAAAATTTTTAGTGAGCAAAGCAAAATATTCATGCGGCTTTTAGTGTGTACTGGAGGAGGGAATTATTCCTGTATTATTTATATATATATATTTTTATTTGTGAGTGTGTATATAGTATTAAAATAGTATTAGTCTATGAAATAGTTAACCAAAAATGGTATTAGTAGTGAACGTGTTAATTAAAAGGGTACACCATGAAAAATTTTTGGGCAGGGATTTTGCTAATTTTTACGCAAATGTTTGACGCATTTATCCTAGACAGCGAGTTTCTTTCAGCACTTGACGAGCTTAACTAACCAGCTATTAATTGTAGGAAAATAAAAATTGGTATTGAAAGCGCCAAAGCTGCGACGCCGGAGCAATCACAGGCAATTTTCTCCATAACGCCCTATGCTGTGGAACTTCATTCGGTTGGAATTGACCTTAAATGAATTAGTCTTCAACAAGAAGTTGTGAATGAAAGTTAAATGAATTAAAGTTTTCAGTAAGAAGTTATCATGGATTTATATTTATTTATGTGCAAAAGCACGAATTTCCGAAATTAAATTAAAAATTCAGCTTCTGCGCCAATGAAAACAGGCGTTAAAGCTTGTAAAAATAATATTTCGGCAAATATGCTACCCCTACTTTCAGTGCTAAACACTCACAAAGGTTAGTAGAAACCACAGGATTGACTTTTGTAGATGATAAATACGTTTCGACTTATTTCTGCAGGACATCGTTGATATTTTTCACAGAAGATACTTTGGTCTAATGGATTACAAGCTAGACTTGCATATATATATTCAATACAAATAAAACCTGTAATTTTAACTGGCTTATATGTTTACTCTTCAGGTTATTACTCAATACGATGATTGATTATGCAAACTGAGTAATATAGTACATGCTGAAGGTGTCGAATGGTATAACGAAGTCAAATAGTGCATAAAAATCTGAAATATTGCCTTCTTTTGTATATAATTTGTTATATATGAAATCTCTAGAAAGCAAAATTATCCCCATGAAAGTAGACCAAAATCGGCCCGCATCGGCCCGCGCGGCCCGCGCGGGTAGCAAAATTCGGCCCGCCCCGCCCCGCCCCGCCCCGCGGGTACCCGCGGCCCGCATACATCTCGGGACTCTCCCCCACCCAAGGAATTTCGCACTCAACCATACGCATGAGCACTGGCCTAATTTTTTCGGCCCGCTCGGCCAGCTCCAAAACTGGCCCGCAAACTGAATAATTCCGCGCGGCCCTCAAGCTCAAAAATTCGGCCCGGCCCGGCCCGCCAAATGAAAATTTCCAAAATTTTCCTAATATTATTTCAAAGGCTTCAATGCATAATGGAAACACTAAATTATGCTACGAAATTTTGCTGTAAAATAAACAGAATGGGTAAATATTTAGCTAATTTTAGTGATCTCACAACATTTTCTATAGTCGATCTGGCCCGCTCCGGTCTGCAGTTGAAAAAATTTCTCGGCCCCTGCCACTAAACAATGGTTGTCTACCAGGCCAGGCCGAGAGACGAATCGGAATGCCCATCTCTACAGCCGAGAAGTCCATGTCTACGATTTTCTGGAATTTTGAAGGACTGTTGCTGATCAACTACATGTGCTGCACCGCATACAACTACTGGCCAGTGGCCAGTATTGCTGACTTGATGCCAAAATTGGGCAAAGCGATCACCAAGAATCGCCAAGGCAGGCTGAACAAGGGAGTGATGCTTCTTCTAAGCACCAATTCACAATGCCCGTGCTGCTCAATCTGCCATTCGCGAAAATAGATTAGACTAGTGTTTGGCCTAAGCCGGCCGACGACTGTTTCTTGCCGGCCGGCCGGCGGCTACCGGCTGAGATGCAAATAAACAGTCAGAAATTTATAATCGAGATCATCTAAGTTTAAAATGAACTACAAATCTGGTTTTTGTCTGGTTTCTGCATACCGGCCGGCCTACGGGCTCAACGGCCGGCCGGCCGAAGGGTCCGGCCGGCGACTCTCCGGCCGGCCTCAAACACTAGATTAGACCAGCTTCTCACTCAACCTATAGTCCAGATTTGGACCCAAGCGACTATTACCTATTCTGAAATCTCAAGCCCTACCCTCTTGGAAAGCTGTTCAGCAATGACAGGCAGCATTTCCAAGTATTTGGCTCTGACTTGAGGCGATGGCTGAATAGATTTCCAAATTTAGAAGCAGCACCAAGGAAAAAATCAAGAAATTTTCGGATGATGCTTTGCATCGTAGTGACTACCATATTCTAAGCCTCCTACGCACTGCACAAACAAGCACGGTTTTATTCTGAAAAACTATTCACTAACTACAACTATAGAATTATACAATAAATAAAACAGTCTCAAAAACAAAACATAGGAAGACAATGAACAGGAAAAGAGAAAAAGTTGCAAAGGAAAAAACAGTCCCAAATCTAAGTCTAACAGCTATCATTTGAGCCGGGGCTAGAAGGCGCAGTGATACATAACATACCTGATACATAACAACTATCTATACAGCTAGCTGTAGGTGTAGCAGATGACAAATTAGTCTCTTTAAGTTAAATCTTCCTATTAAGGATGTTTCAGCAATTGCCTAAAATTACTTAAACTTAGCCCACAGACCCCCAAGTGTAGCTTTAAAGAATATGTCGGTTACTTTTTGTTATTACTTATGACTATTAAATAGCAACAAACCTGTAAGGGCCGGCCTAAGCGACTAAAGTCTAGTAAACTATATCAACAGTAAAAACTTCCCAAAATAAAGCACTTTTCGAATGAATGCTCTAAACCGTAAGTGATTTGCACGAGCACACTGTTTGCCTGTGATATATGTCAATAGATACAGATCCAAAACCTTGAAAAACATAACATTCTTCCGCCTTCCTTTCCTTCCTTCCTCATACTTCACTAATCCATGGAGGTGGTGGAGGAGCCAGGGTATCGGGATGGTTGGGCTGGATTATCCAGGATAATGCATAGTTAATATTTATAATTTAATTTCTAATTTTAGTTAGTTATAATTTATCCTTTTTCAAATCTGCTTCAAATTTTCCAAACCAAACACGACTCCTCAATTTCTCTCTTTCCTCCTTTCACAAAATCAATCATTAGGTCAATTTCTCTGAAGGGACCGAAAGTGATGAGCTCAGCCTAACTTCAACATCACAATTTCTGCGAAGCCGGTCGGACCCAGCTAGCCAAAAACCCGAGGAGCCGACAGAGCTCCACACTAGCAAGGGAAGACTCCCCCCCCCTCGTCACAGGCACACAAAAATAAATAGACAGGAAACCAGATTGGATGCAAAAGGCACAATCATCAGCATAGCTACAACTCACAGAGGAATAATAGCAAAATAAACACTCTTACTCTTCAGCCCATTATATACAGAGAAAAACCCTTTTAAAAAGTATATGATGATAACAAACAAAGTAGGGATTGACTAAGGCAAAAGAAGCATAGAAACAGATAAACTAGAGAAAGTGTCAGACCAATTTCTAGTGAAACAGATTTCAAGACTCTCCCGTCTACTAAAGATATCAATAAATATATACTTCAAACGGAATCGGAGACAGCAATGAAGGAGTAATAATAATAAAATAATAATCAAAAAGAGGAAGTATCGAAAGGCACTCATGTAAAGACACAAAATTCCATCAAGAAAGGTCAAAGCACACATCCAAAACAGTACAAGAGGACACGAGGCGGAAGACGACGGTGTTCAAAAAAGTAGAGTCCGGAGGCCAGTTTCATTAGAGTATCACTATTCATTCACTAGAGTCTAGTAGCTAAACTAGGCTGGAAGATCTCGAGATCCGCAAGTCGCATTCCAAGTCACGCTGAAAAGTTATCGGGTACTCCAGTTAAGTTCTGTGGTCCATTTCGACCAGAGCAATTTTTGCCAACTTGAGATCTACTCGAGGAAGTTTTAAAAATCTTCCTGCTTCAATAATTTGCATAGTTTACCAAATAAGCTGCCACAAAATTGTCCGTGGATACACTTACATAGGGTTTTTAATACAGAAGAGGTTGTTGTCCTTGAAAAGAGACTACTCGAGAACTTGAGAACTCCAGAAGGTTTTTTGTGAATCTGACCTCCTACACTGCAACGAGACACGACATCGATTCCACATATATAGGGTCTCCTCTTCTCTTCAACCACTAAGTGTGCTGGGGGGAATGAAGCGTCTCTCCCTCACACGACAAGGTGAGTTCTCACAATAACTCCCGCCCACAATTCACAACAAATCTTCTTTCGAAAAAAGTAGAAATATCCATAAGTCCATCCCTTCCCTCCCCTCCACCACCTCCAAATGCAGACTATATACAGAGAAAGCAGGTGAAAAAGAAAGCAAAGTAAAAAAGGCACTAGGATAATAATAATATTATCTAATCACAACTAAACAGCACCGAAACACAGAAAAGGCACCCAAATCCCAGCAATAATAATAATAATAATAATCATAATCATAATAATAGATGTAAAACAATACCTATACCAGGCCTATTCTTCCAAAACCATAGTACCAAAACACTTTGAAAGCGTTTCGCTTGCTCAGCTGTTTGTCTCAATGTTTCCAATGCCTTAGTGTCTATAAATTATAGAACATTTTCAGGGTACAATTACGGTAAAGCCATTACTGGACTATCCTGCTCCACTCTAACCTTAACTAAACCAGTTTTTAGATGGGGAAGGGCGTCAGCCCCCACCCTGGTGCTCAAACAAAATGGGGGAGAGCATATTTTGAGAATTTTTACTTTATTATGTGTAAAAACTGCCAAAATCGCTAAAAAGGGCCAATTTTAGACGATTTTAAGCTAAAATAGCAAAAGTTTAGTTTTTAGCCTTTCGCTTTCGGCGAAGCCGGAAATTTTTATGAAAAACGAAGGGAAAAATTTGGTTAATTTGGTAATTTTTAGCACTGTTGGCGTTAGTTATGGCGAGCTTTTCAAAGGAGGCTTCTTGAAAGAGATGCCCTTATTTCCCCCAGTAAAGATAAGCCAGGAACAGCAAAAGGTGATTTCAAGTTTTAAACACAATGTGTAAATATCCCTCAATGTCTAATAAAAGTTTACTTGTTACTCTACGAGTTTTTAAAAGTCAACTTTCTCAAGGAAATCAGCTTAGCAAATTTACAAATAAGTTGGATGGAAGTTGTATGTGATCCAATTATTCAGTGAAATTTCACTCAACTATACAATTGTGTTAGCGAAAGTGCAAGTGTTTGAGTTCTAGGAAACGGGCTCCAATGCGACAAAGATCTCTCCCTCGGACATAACCTCACTTATTTCTAGCTTAAACCGCAACATGCAAACGACGCAAGAATAGACCCAGAGATTCACCTACAGATAAGAAACATGCACAGCAAACAACAACAACAACAACAAAAAATAGCAAAAGCAATAGCAACACCAGCACCTCATTTCCTCTAACAATAGCATCTAAATCTCTCTATATCCAATAATAATAAGCTTCAACAATGAATATTTACATCTGACAAGTACTATATACATAAACAATACGTTAGACAGGTACACTGCCAGTTACCGATCACATAAGTCAGTCAACAAATATCAACAGGAGAAAAACCACAGAAAGAAGGAAACGGGAAACGCAAAAGAATGGCTCTCTCTCCGATATGGAAGGGAGGAGACGAGGACCTAAATCCTTTTTTAACCTTTAACTCTTCTCAAAGATTGAAACTCCCTCTTATTCACCATTTCATGTAAAATTTACAGATCCAAGGTTTGCTGAGAGACACAGTGATTTAGCCTGTGACTGCTGATTTCTGATTTGCTACCTGACCGACTCGTAGTGCCTGTTCCCACAAAAACCTTTCTGGTACACAAACAGTACGCACATGTTGTATATAAAAACCCCAGAAGACAACAACAAGAAAGAAGGAAAGGAAAAACTATACTAGAATTTGACTGATAGAAAGAGAGAAAGGCGAGAGAGTCGCTAGATACAAACTGAGGGCACATGCACTTACAACTAGATAATACATACAACCACAACCACAATACAATTTAGACCACAGTATGATACAACATAACAGATTATATGTACAACTAATGTCAAAGAACAGCGGACAGCATTCAAACTCAAAATCGGTTCAGATGATGCCAGGGACCTGTTAGAGAGGTAAAAAAAGTCTCACAAACTCCAAAGCAGGAAGTTGCCAAAAGGAGGGGCAAAGAGGAGAAGGATCAACGGATGGACCACATCACATGCCCACACAAACAGAGAGGGGGATCACAAATCCAAATCCAATCAAATCTAATCAAAGTAGGAATTTATATATTTACTACATCTCAATAATCATCAATGTAAAGAAGTAGCAGAGACTGACGTGGAGGAAGGCGGCGGACCTCCAGTTGTGGAGGAGGGAGGAGGTGGATGGGGTCCACAGTGATTGAGTAGGAGGACAGTAGAGGTGGCAGATGTGGGGACTACACCGGAGGAGGAGGAGGAGTGGTCCATATGAGGAGTTGATCCAGACCCCCCAGACTGCTGCTGCTGCTGCTGTGGAGTCTCTCCCCGATCCACTTCCACTTCTTCCGCTTCCTCCTCCTCCTCCTCCGTACACTCTCCGGCATCGCCACTCCTTCTTCTCCTCCCATGGACATTGTCACTGTTGCTGTTGGTGTTGTTGTTGTTGTCATTGATGGGCGGCTCATGATCCATGATATGTGATTGACAGGAGGAGTCGACGCCGCCGCCACCGCTGTTGTGACTCACCACCACAAGGGAGGAGCCACCGCACGGAGAGGCGTGGGGATGAGGCGACCTCTGAGTGAGGAGAGATGAAGAAGCGGCGGAGGTGGAGTAGAGGGCGGCGGTGGATGAGTGGGGATGTGGATGGAGCGAGGGAGGCGGAGGGATGAGACCTGAGAGATGGGGAGGAAGGGAATGAGATGATGCTAGATCTGAACTGGGAGGAGGAGGAGGAGGAGGAGGAGGAGGATAGCCTCCTGAAGAGCAGGACGGAGCCGGAGGAGGAGGAGGAGGAGCAGAATTGTCCACCATAGGGAGGACACAGGAGCCGGAAGAGAGTCCGTCCAGGATCTCTATGAGAGTGATGGTGAAGAGAGGGGCGGAGGAGGAGGAGGGAGAGGGAGTGGACGGCGGAGGGCCCCCGCTGCTCAAGGGACTCATCTGGATCAGATATGTCTCCTCATTGCAATAGTGACTCACAATGTCGTCGTCCATCTTCACCGTTATCCTAAAACAATCAGACAACTACACAGTCAGATAATGATTTTCTTTCACAACCTTAACACTGAACGACTTTCTCCTGAATGCACTTCTCAACCAATCCATTTCAAACTTTCAGGAACAGTAGCTGGTGCAAAATATATACTTGCAATATGCAAATTTTGAGGACTACACTGCTTGGCTTACGGTTTACAAAAGTTTAAATCTTAAAAACGGTGTCATTTGTTGACTGCTGAATAAAAATAGCTCAAATATATACGAGTAAACAAACCTAATGCTGGGACAATTTTTTCAGTTTTTTGATTTATGCCATTTTAAGTATTTTATGAATGCTCAAAAAAGTTTGATACAGATTATGCGTTTCACACAAAAAATAAAAATAGCCCTTGCGTACCCCTCCGATAAACGTGCATGCAAGATTTGAGCAAGTATGGCTGTAGCAATTATGAGAAAACTGAGTAAAAAACTTCTTTTGCGTATTCATTTTATAATGATTTCAACAAGTATAGCACAGTGTGTTTGATACAATAAAACGCACAACCAACACAAAGCAACCTTTAAAGCTCTATAGATTTCATTTCATTTTGGACTCCCACTTGACCTCTTTCCCCCCCCCCCCTCGGCTCCACACCCACTTTTTTGGGCTCCCCCCCACTAAACTATTAGGTGCCCAGAAAATGCCAACTTTTAAGGATTTTTAGCATTTTCAAAATTTTTCCGGCCTCGCCGGAATATTGTTTGGTCAAAAATCGTCTGCTTTGGTACTCAAACTCAATTTTTGAGCACATTTAGCATAGTTATAGCAGTATAGCAGAAAGCAAGCTATTTTCGACATTTTTAGACCATTAACACCCTCTGCGTTTGGACCACTCCCACCACTAGTGGTGGGACGCTCCCCCCACTATTTTCGCCTAAAATAAACCCAATTTCAAGTTGTGTATTCAAATTTATCACAAGTAACAAAAATGCTCCGCACAAAAGAGGATAATATGTGTGTGTGTGTTGGCTGTGTCTATCCTTTAAATTCCGGTTAAAGAAGTAAAGACAACAGTTTCATAGGCACGTGACGTTATTTGACAGCAAGTTTGGATGGGTGGCTCTATGACAAGTTGTTCATTTCGCTTAGGACTTTCATTTGACACAACTTTGACCACTTTTAAAAAATTCCATTTTTGACCTACATATAAAATCGCCTAAGTCCCCACCCCTGCACTCTACAGCCATTTTGGGTACGCAGTTCTATGACAAAAGTTGCTCAGCTCACTTATAGCTTTCATTTTATGCCAAATTTGATCACTTTTGAAAAATTTTATTTTTGACCCAAAATAGCCTAAGTCCCCACCCCACCCAACCACAGCACTCTACAGCCACTTTGGGTACGCAGTTCTATGACAAAAATTGCTCAGCTCATTTCGGCCTTTCATTTTATACCAAATTTGACAACTTTTGAAAAATTTTATTTTTGACCCAAAATAGCCTTAAGTCCCCACCCCACCCCACTACAGCACTCTACAGCCACTTTGGGTACGCAGTTCTATGACAAAAGTTGCACATCTCATTTCGGCCTTTCATTTTATACCAAATATGACCACTTTTGAAAATTTTTATTTTTGACCCAAAATAGCCTAAGTCCCCACCCCACCCCACCACAGCACTCTACAGCCACTTTGGGTACGCAGTTCTATGACAAAAGTTGCTCAGCTCACTTAGAGCTTTCATTTGATACCAAATTGACCACTTTTGAAAAATTTTATTTTTGACCCAAAATAGCCTAAAGTCCCCACCCCACCCCACCACAGCACTCTACAGCCACTTTGGGTACGCAGTTCTATGACAAAAGTTGCTCAGCTCACTTAGAGCTTTCGTTTGATACCAAATTTGACCACTTTTGAAAAATTTTAATTTCGACTACTTGACCCCCTCCACCCGACTGACCCTCCCGACGGCAAAGTGGAACCAGCCCAGCAAAATAGGTGCGTCGGACGGCAAAACGGATACCGGGAATGAGCTGGGCGCACCAGAAAACCCTTTGGACAAAGTTTTGAGACGCCAAGTAGAGCCTAGTATGGACCTCCAGGAAGCGGTTGCCGACATGACCCTCCAGACGGCAAAGTGGAACCAGCCCAGCAAGATGGGTGGGTCTCACGGTAAAAAGGACACCGGGAATGAGCTGGGCGCACCAGAAAACCCCTATAGACAAAGTTTTGAGAGGCCAGGTAAAGCCTACTATGGACCTCCAGGAAGCGGTTTCCGACTAGACCCTCCCGACGGCAAAGTGGAACCAGCCCAGCAAGATGGGTGGGTCTCACGGTAAAACTGACTGCGGGAATCGATTCTCCGTGCCAGAAAACCATTGTATGGAAGATTTGAGCTTTCAAAGTTAAATAGATAGCGAGAAATTTCGATTTTTCATATTTCGAATTTTCGCCATTTTTGACGGACCACTGTGGTCGCTAGGGAAGTGATAGAGAAACGCAACCTGGACCGTTAGTTAGTTCAATATATGTAATTTCTGAATATAAAAAGGAATCAGCTCCAGCTCGTAACGTTCGACCTGAGCGACGACCACAAAAATGGTCACTTTTCGCTATGAGCCGACTTTGCGGCGCCACTGCGGCGCTGTGGCGCAGCTGCGGCGCAAAAAAAGTTGTGATTCTTAAATTCTTTAGAGGGTACTACTAGACCCCATAGCCCTTTAGGTTGGCCCACCGCTGCAGATCACGTGTACAATACAACCATCAAATTGGAGAAACCGGAAAAAAAACATCGCCGCCATAACCGGTCCGGGGCGCAACTTTTTAACGGTAAGTGATACGGGGCTGAAACTTCACAGACATACTAAACTCGATGTGCTCTACAATTTGCGCATGAAATCTGCGCAGGATTTTGCGCAGCTTCTGCGCAGCTTATTTTACACTGTCTCCAGCCACTTTTCACACATATTATAGGGGTCGCTGCCGCGACCCCTATGATAATGAAGCTAAATAACATTTCGATTTTATGCGTCACGATGGTAAGTATCCAATCATGTGGTGTCAACTGCCGAAATTTCGTCATGACATAACGCGCCAAATGAAATAAACTCCTGAGGATTTTTTAAAAATTAAATGATCTGTCCAAATTCTATAATCCCGATAAAGCAAGCGTCCCTAAGAAAGCACTGTGGAGCAGAATCAACTAGCTGTCTTAAGGGGGGGGGGGTCCATTTTTGGCCGATTTTTCGACCATCGCCGATTTTGCTCATTTTCACACATTTTGTTGTCCAATTGGTATATTTTAACGAGTTTTTGAAATGAAGATCGGATCTCTTACGGTTAGCGAGTTATTTCACCTCAAAGTTGATGTCAGTATGTGTTAAACATAGGAAACGGAAAAAGTGGTGATTTTTCCGTGCGTCAGAGAAATCTCGCCAACGACAAAACGGAGCACTTCAACGTCCATCTTATATCATAAATACGATCTCGAAGGGTGATTTGTAGGAAGCAGAATTTTAATTTAGGCCTTCATAAATTTTTAATTAATTTTTTAAGTTTGCGAACAGCCAAATTTGACTGTTTTGCAATGTTAAAATTGGGGGCCAGCAAGTTTGATGAAATATTCTGAAAGCTGTAAGGCCTAATTAAAAATTCTACTTCCTACAAATCACAGCTTATGACAAGACAATTCGAACGATACCAATTGATCCTGGTTAGCTCTATCCGATTTCGAGATTTCTCTGGCGCAAAAATCCCAATTTTTAGCAAAATTTCGGAAATTCCCGTTTTTTGGCAAATAACATAGTGCTATGACAACACAGACCTATAAAATGTTAGACAATCTATTTGCGCACTATTATTGATGACTTTAGGTCAAGTTTGGGCACAAATGGTGCAGATTAGTGGGCCCAGTTGGTCGCTGGGGTTATATATGGGGGTCTGACAACCATAATCTCAAAAATAGCGATTTTTCAAATTTTTCGAAATATGTTAAATTTTATATCAATCGAAAGCTCTCATTGTCGGGAACATTTTTGCTTCTTGGACCATTGCCCGCAAATGCACCAAATTCAAGTTATCGGCCGTTAAATGATTTTCGTGGTCAAGGCTTTCCAGCGCCGGTGCTACTCCCTAAAATCACTAAATAAGGTCATAATGAAAAGTTTTCCCATTGAACGCTACCCTGACTTCTTTGTTTGCATCATATAACAAACATACAACCGAATGAAGCTCCATTATTAAGGAAATTCAAGTGTAAAGTGCCTTTATTTGCTGCGGCACTGCGTTTTCACCTGTTTTCAAATTGCAGGCAATTAATTGCCGGTTACTCATTAAGTACTGAACGAAACTACTCGAAATTGAAACTCGATATGCAGGACATATGTGACAAAATTTTGTGTGAAAATGAGCAAAATCCGTGACCATAAAATTTTTCATAGTGGACCCCCCCCTTAAGTGGATCCCTTAAATATGCTTCCAAGAGAAACTAGTATAGTATGTATGAGAGTAAGAAAGTTGCAACAATTATTGTTCGATATAAACTTATTAGTTAGTTAGGATGATAATTGGTTACCCTTTGTAAGTCTGCTTGTAGACATCCGCAATCTGATCACGATCAATGCTAAACTTCTCTGAGATCTGCAACAAAAGCAACAAACAGTACAATACATAGCAAACAACAAGCGGACACAGGGGGGATCAGTCAGACAATGCATAGAAACAAGTAGCATGCTCCATCGGACACATTTCATTCCTGGGACAAGCTTATGAAAATCATCTCCTCCAGTCCAACTAGGAACGGTGGGGAAAGTCAGTCTCTGTCCTCACAAAATACGCAATTCTCCATCTCAGCCTCCCTCCCTCCTCCTCCCAGCCACAACATCTGCTCCTCTCAAAATAAACGTCAAGAAAATGAAGTAAACGCGGGCTATAGCAAGGCGGATCCACCAAGGATACAAGCATTAATCATAAAGAAATAATGAACAGCTCAGAATAAAGTGATGCTCAACAAAATAAAACCAGCAAACCAGTACAATCCAAATCAAATATAAGATTATCCCCATACCGAAGCAATCAGTCCGTCAATGTTGGGCGGATAGATGTGGATGGGGAGATAGATCTGCTCCTCTGGACGTCGAACGTAGATGAGTACTGTAAAATCCAAAACAGACAGATCTAAGCACAGTTAGACGGTATGGCCCGGCCAACCCCCCCCCCAACTTCCTCCCCCTCTCAGATCCCAGATACGAGACAACCTCTCCTAAAGTCTTGGCAGCAACCAATTCCATAGAAACAAAGCCCACTGACAGCTCTGCAAGCCAACACAGCCGAAACTATTAAAACACTATAGCTTCAGAACCGGTTTTTGAAATTAGGTTGGTCTGCCGAGTGTCCAAGTTTTGATTTGTATTTTTCAAACTGTGATCCGTAAACTTGTGGCTGTTTTGACTCTATCTGTCCCTACTAAAAAACTGGCAGTGCTGTGGTTATTCTAGTGGGGGGCATTAACTAGCTCCCCCCTACCAGAAGGTGCCCCTTATGGTACCAAATTCTGCCCTGAAAATTTCACTTGGGCAAATTTTCGGAGATTTTTACTCAATTTTCGCCTTTTCCAACACTAAATCTGTTTTTTGCATTAAAAATTAACCTTTTCGAGAATACTACAAAAATAGCGTTACTTTAGCATAAACATTTTCCCCTCCCCGAAATTGCTCGGCCTTCGAACTTTTGAGCCTCCCCCATGGAGTTCCCCCAAGAAAAAGTCCCTAGAATAAGCCCAGGTAGTGTTACATACAACTGCTTAGAAATTCCCGCACAAAATAGCCATTCGCTTCGTAAAACCTTTCTTTTGTCTGTGAACGTGACTTTCATTCTATTTTTAAAACATGATTTTGTAATGTTTATATTTACGTACATATTACAATATTATATACAGTTTTACACACAGACTATAAAAACATGAAACGAGAGCGGGGGGAGGGGGAAGGGGTAAGGACATGAAACTCACCCCGGTCAGGTGGATAGACCTTGAGTCGTTTCATGGGCGGCGGAGTGGTCATCACGTCCTCAGGCTCCTCCTTCACAAGACCACCCACGCTCGGGACACCCCCGACGCCCGGCACACTGCCCCCTGCACCTCCATGTCTACAACAACAGAATCACGAAAAATAAGGCGAAAATGAAGATAGATCATGATACAACAAGAAAGGTGAGAGAGAAAGAGAAGTGGAAAGTTATGAAAAAGTAGAAAGAAAGGAGGACAAAAGTAACCCCTCACTTACACGGAACTGTCCGCAGCATAGAAGCTTTCCAGTGGCGGAAACTAAACAACGACAACAACAACTAAATCAGTAGCACAGAAAGCAGACACAATACAAAGCAAATTCAGCATCTACTACAATCTCAACAAATAATTGCTACAGAAAAGCAAATTAACAGTAACCTTAAGTCAGACTAGCTTGTTACTACTTCAGATGCTAAATTAACCGATTCATGATTATTCTACAAGACAGTGTGCAAGTGGGCATTTTTAAGAACTGGTCCAGGTCCAAGTATGACCAAGAGGGGGGACTAACCCGTTCGTAGTCTTCGGGTGGAATGAAGAGGACAGCGGGTTTCGTGAGATTGCTCATGTGATAGAACTCGGAGCGGTCGCAGGACTCGTGGTACTCCCCTTCCGACTTCTTACGACCTACAACATCAAGGCGAACATGATGTACATGACAAAACACGCAAAAACAGAACTAAGAACATGGCTCTGCTGGGTTTACTTTAGAGGGAGGGGAGCTCCCCCACCCCACTTTTTGCCCCCCCCCCCATTTTTTGGGCCCCCTACTCACTTTAAAGCGCCCAGAAATTTCCAAATTTGAAGAATATTTGGTCAAAATTTCTAAAACGTTTCCGGCTCCGTCGGATTTTTTAGGTAAAAACCGTCTATTTTGGTATTAAAACTTAATGTTTGGGCACTTTTTAGCTTATTTATAGCAGCACATGTGGAAAACAGGCAATTTTTACTGTATATTTAGCCATACTATCCCCCCACTAGTGGGGGGCCTCTCCCCCACCTTTTTCGAAAAAAATAAATCCAGCTCTCAGCAATTCCTTATCTCTAATAACATACCATCATTGCGCTACCCCCCCCCCTCCTGTTCCGTGCAAATCATATCATCATCAACCGTACCTTGCATGCGACGTTTGTCCTCCCTTCGCTGCTCGTGAAGCATCTTGCGATTGGCACCCTGAAGTCACAATACGAACACCAAATATATACGTACCAAAACGCAAACCTATGATCTTACCAAAGTAAGTATTAAAACACTATTGCCAACTACTGGATTATGTAACTACATACCTTCCTAGGGGCGAGCCAAGACAGGAATCACGAACCAAAACTCTCAAAACAGTGACTACTTCGCGTCAAAAAATCATAAAAGAGACTTTCACAACCCACAACACTTCTATGCTAGACTCTAATGAAAGAGAGGGTGGATGGTACCTTATCACAGAAGACTTTGATCTGGGCATATCCGCGATGAAAGGGCTGGGACTTGCTGTGGTTCTCGTCAAAGGTGTCGATCTGGACATGGAGGGGGAGGCCCTTTACCCCTTTCTGGTTGCTGAAGTCCGTGGACAGACACTGCACTGCAATGTTGATCTGCAACACAATCACAACACATGTCACACATCAACACAAATACACTAGAGAGAGAACCAATCAATCCATGAGCATGTAGATTTGCTCGGAAAGGAAAGGCCTACGCACACAGACCCTCAAGTTAGCCCCTCCCCCCCTCACTTTAATAGCAAACATTCGTAAACAAGGACACATGCCATGCTTTCACTATTTTACTTGGTGTCTCTTATTAGGGGTCATAAGAGCAAAAAGATGTCTACCCTTCAGTGTTTTTTTCGCCGACGGCTTGTGTGTAACGTTACACACCTCTCCAAAAATTTTTGCTATTTTTCAGAAAATAGTGTGTAACTACATAAAAATTCCTAATGTACTCGCGTTTTTCTTACTACATGAAGACTTTTATTGTAACAAATAATTTCTAATTTTTAAGAAGTAGGTTCTTTATAAGTGAAAATTGAAATCTCAAATAATGTACTGCAAAAGTTGGTGAAGCTTTACCAAATCAGCTTGACAAACTATAGAAATAAACTGGGTTTACTTTAGGCAAAAATAAGTGGGGGGGACGCCCCCCCCCCCCACTAGTCTGGCATTTTTTTAGTGGGGGGGGGGGTGGGGGGCCCCCACTTTTCGGTTCCCCCCTCCACTTTTAGGAGCCCCCCCTTTTCGGCAAGCCCCACCCACTTTTTTTGGGGGTCGCCCAGAAGTGTCAAAAAATTAGGTTTTTGAGGTCAAATTTTCAAAACTTTTCTCAATTTTTAGCTAATCTATGGACTCATAAGCTAATTTTAAGCTTAAAAACAGCTATTTTTTGCGTTTTTACCTTAAAAATGCTAATTTTTCGCTAAAAATGTCGGTATATTTTACTTTTGGCTCGCCCCCCCCCCCACTTTTCGGAAGCCCCCCCACTTTTAAAACCCTAAAAAAATGCCAGCTAGTGGGGGGGGGGGTCGAAAAGTGGGGGGGGGGGGAATAAAATGAGCCAAAAATGCTAAAAATGCTGTATAAATAGCCTGTTTTCCACATACACTGCTATAACTAACTATGCTTAAAAGTGCTCAAAAATCAAGTTTCAGCACCAAAAAACACGATTTTTCATCAAAAATTTTCGGCGAAGCCGGAAAATTTTTGAAAATTTTGACCAAAAATCCTTAAAATTTGGCATTTTCTGGGCACCCTATAGTGAGTGGGGGGGAAGCCCAAAAAAGCAGCAACAGGCTTTACGTTGGGCAGATTTGCCCAACGTACATCAAAGTTTTTCTCGTAAGGCCTTTTCTATAGCATAAACCTGTTCTGAAATTTATCTGAACTAAGTGTATATAATATAGTGAATAAATATGTCTTTACTAACTAATCGTGGATTGGTAAGTCCAGATAAAGCAAAGCCTTGGGCAACACCAAAATTAAATGTAAGACAATGTATAGAAGGGGGGGTCTGGGGAGCGAAGCCCCCCAGAAACGGTAAATATGTGTGAACAAATCTCATTCGAAAAAGTTCCGACTATTAGGCAAAATTCGTCCAAAATTTTTGTTTAATGTTACACAGTCGCCAAAAATTTTTTGCTATTTTCCAGAAAAAAGTGTGTAATTACACGCGTTTTTGAGCAAAAAAAAACACTGCTACCCTTATGTATACACTTTTCTTACTAAACAGGTGCCTATTCACGGCAAAATAACAAATCAACATACAACAACCTACATGTTAGTAGTGCAGGTAACCTCTGCCAGACCAGAGTTCACGATACAGAATACTTTACTGCACAGACGTCCCTGA
>JASAND010014947.1:0-31851 GCA_030248195.1 Trissonchulus latispiculum
TTATTGTATAGTTATGTTTTGAGGGAATTTTTCTCACCCCTTGAGGCCAATTTTTCGGGACCAATTTCAGGATATCAATTTCAGGACCCGGGCGACTTCATAGGAGGGATTCCGACCCTCCCCCTTGTCCACCTATGGTTATGTAATTCTTGCATTATATAGCTACGAAGCAATGAATACAGTGGATGTTAGATTTCAAGTATTTCTGCATCTAATAGTGAGTATACTTTACAGCTTTCATTTGGATGTGTGAGTCAGCAATTGCAGAGGCAATTGGCAATGGCTATACGCTTTCGGCAATTTCTGGCAATTGCAGAGGATACATCATAAATCGTTTGTAGCACAGACAACTAAAAGCTTAGTTGGAGAGGAGGGTAGGTACTGTGATAGTTAGATTTTGGCTGAAGCAAATAAGAGTAACTACAGCCATTTCCAGAGTTCTAATTACTATGCTTTACTGATTGATTATAACTTTCATTTTCTATGCCGAAGCGCAGTAAGCTTAGAAGAACTTGTCCAAATCAAGTAATTAAGCAATGAGAAATAGCTAGGAAACCTATGCTACACAATCCATAACGTTGTATTAATGTTGTTGTTAATGAGATGATCAACTATCTGAAAGTTTTTAGCTTTAGTCGGTACAAACAGTAAATATCAGGAAAGAGAACGTCCACATGCGTTGTAATTGTTTATCAAACACAGGTTCCCTTTAAATGAAAGGAAAAGATACGATATGTGGTTTTTATTGAAGCGATTACGTTCCGTTTGAATCAGATATTCCAGGAGTGTCTGTCTGAAACTACTATTGGGTTTAACGATTTCGGCTGGTCTTGGCCTTGTCTGTTACCAAATTGTAGCAGCAACGCTGCCGTTTCAAGAAAATCCATCAGCGTTTGCAAGCAGTCGCGTGTACTTGGAGCAGTTTCCCAAATTTGAGCATATGTTCCTATGATTGGATCAACGCAACAAAGGCAGTCTACGAGTATAACTTAGATCTTTCCTACATAGTGAATCTGTTAGCAGGCGGTGTCTTACCTAGTGATGAAATTGACAGGACTGACTTTCTGATGGCAATGGAAAAGACGAAAATTTCACCTCTAAGTGAATTGCTTCAAAAAATCAGCTATAATTATGAAGATGTCATTAACATAGATAGTCAGAAAGGGTCATATTTCGCAGCAGTCATTCGCCATTTCAACGAGCACGGTATATGTTTCCGCTTTGTCAGTTAGAACTTTCACGGACATATCAAGCGAGATGTTCGGAATTGGAACGAAGAGGGCTAAAGCATCTGAACACCTACGTCTCGGAGATACAGTAAGTCTCTACTTTGGGGACAGTTTGGACTCGGGTCAGGTCTACGAATTGGCTCCTAGCGTATATGCCTACAAGGTTAAGCTTGAAGTCAGAAATTTTGCAGTGCTGAATCGCACCTCTAGTCCACAAAGTTTCGTAGAATTGGCATCGAAGAAACCACGACTTGTCCGAGTCGAGATGTGATAGCCAGTTCTACAACCGTGCTTATCAGTGTGTCCCTTTTACTGGTACAGGTGTAGATTCAGTAAGTCAGCTGTGTGATGGATATCTAAATAAGGAAATGATGGCTGAGGTTAAAATATTTCTGATGGATCACCTACGAATTATTACGGCTATGATGGCAACTCTTATTATGACAACTACGATAACTCTTATCAATACAATGTCCAATCTCTGCCGCAGACGCTAACACCACTGGAAGTAGAATGCCGGGAATCCTCTGATCATTGCATTCTCAGCTGCAGTCCATTGTGTAGTTACGCCGAGCACTGGGTAAGCATCGTTGAAGATGAGGAAAATATAGAGACGATACAACTAAGTTTACTAAAGGGACATAGATTTGTTGAGTTTCAGGAGGAATACTACATCTACAATATGACTGAATTTATCAGCAATATTGGAGGCATCATTTCTCTGTTTACTGGGGCATCTGTTTTCTCGATTATGCAGATTTTTTATTGCTGTTGTCCGGAAAATGAACGGCAGTAAGCATTAACATTGGCTCCTATTCAAAGACTTTTAAAGTTATGCTGTTCACCTCGATGCAAAACGAACTTGGCAGACAGCATGCACCTTTCCACCATTGTAATATATTATATCTTCTGTTTGTTATTGCTTTGCAAGATTTGCTATTTTGGAGAAAGAAGATCTTAGTTGGAACGTCTACGTACACTGACCAGTGGAATGAAACAGAAAAGTGGCACGACTGTTAGCTGTCAATGGCCAGTGTTTCCGGCGATGCCACACGCAGAATTAATTCAAAAATTTCTAAAATTTATTTCTTCCTTTTGTTATAACATGATTTTGAAATTATTGAAGGACACTAAAAGTATCAACGCAAACTTTCAGTGGTTTTCGAATCTCCTCTTGCTTCAAACAATGTTTGTACCTGGAACTAGCACTGCATTTTGTATTATCTCGCAAATTAGCAAATCTTGCTAGCTTTCTATAATAATTTAAAAACAACGTGTAATGAACCTTCTGACAAATCGCTAATTATTTCAATAATTTGATTTATTGCCTTTTCTTTTGTCTCTACTATAATTGATTTGATTTGCTTAGTCAATAAACGGTCTTGGTCTACTCTCGTTAGGTCAGCTTAGGTACTGTTTACATGGAAGATCAGCATGTTCACCTGAGACGATACCAGATACTCAAAAGATGGTTTACCGATATTTGGAATCTCTATAGCCGACCTGGTTAGGGGTCTTAGCTGTGAGTCCGTTTGCTGTGAGTGGCCGACCTGTTCACTGCCTGAAAGAAGGTTCACGGTCGAAAGAAGACTAGAGATCCTTGATTTGCGAATCAATGGCGTAACTCAACTTCCTCAGTTATGATAATTGCTAGTGAGATCTTTGAGATCTGATAAACTTACTGTTATCAGATTACACCTGGATCTGTGAGTTACTGATCTGTTGTCCGCACAACACTCTAATTTATTTAATCTACAACAATTACGATAAGCTGTGTATGAGTTACAATTTCAATAGCAATAATAACCAAGAAACACAATACAACAGGTATATTGATAATGCAGGTTCCACTCAATATACTAGAATTGCTAGGATCTTTATTATTAGTCGTTAGGATAACATCGAAATTAGATTGATTGGATTAAGTTTAAGAGGGACTTTATTTGACTCAATTACCGTTACTCTTGCCACACTACTACTTGACTCAAGGTACAACTCTTCAACTGGATGTGTCCTATGATTGTGTTTGTCGTGATTTATGACTCTTTATTCGCCCTTTAAAGTACCAAAGGACAGTACACATAGATGAAACGTTGACAATTGTGAACGGAAGTTGGGTGAGCTCTCAGCTGCTGATTTAAAATCCCGAAGGACGCCACGGCTCGCTGCCGAGAATGATATATGTAAGGGCAAGAAAATTCAATTTTAGCCCAGAGGTGACGAAAAGGTTAAAAACGTGGTTTTTGAGGATAAATGTTCTGTTTATTTTGTTTAATCTTCTTTTTTCAAACTCTTGACTCCGTACTAAATGTTAACCTCTGTGCGGACCACGTTTTGTTGCATGAAAACTAATTTTTGAACTAAAATGTTGTGCTTGGCTAACTCATCTATGTATTTTTGTAAACTAGCTTTTTCTAAACTGACTGTTAGTGAAATCTATGTTTGATGATAATTCTGATTATAATTGCACAGAAACAAGTTTGCCCGACCTCCGAACTTGATCGATTAGTAAGGGCTGAGAGATTAAGGTTTGAAGATGAGATTTGCAAGAGAACTCTCAGATCCCACAGTATCTAAAAGAATCGACTACCATAAATCCGTTTCATTACATATATAAATGGGTGCCAAAACAGATCAACTTTATAGCAAGAGGATCAAATTCAAGCAAGGTACGGGGAATAACCAGCAGATAATTAACCACATAAATTCCTAATTAGCGAAATTTAAATACAAAGTTTTATTTTCTTCTTCGATTTAGAATTTCTTCTGAGAACTAGGCTACGTGATATCAAGAGTATATGATAGGAAAAGTACGACACCGTACCCTTCCTAGTGTTTTCTAGCTTCTAGCTGCTCGGCACATTAGGGCCGAAATCTCGGGGGGAGGGTCACGATTAACACAGTTAACCATGCGTTTATATGCTTTTGAATTAAAACGCATGTAATTGGCTAATCCCCTACCTTATGTCAAAATTACGTGTATAAGGTGACCCTCTCCCGAGATCTCGGGGGGGGGCTCAACTTAACGTTGTTAAGCGTGTGTTTATATGCATTTGAACTGAAATGCATTTGATTGGCTACTGAGCTTCTGCTACTGAAATGCACTGATGAGAGTTGCGGTAGCTAGCCACCAATCAAATTTTAGTTCAAACGTATATAAACACACGCTTAACAACGTTAAGCTAAGCCCCCTCCCCCGAGATCTCGGGAGAGGGTCACCTTATACACGTAATTTTTACATAAGGTAGGGGATTAGCCAATCAGATGCGTTTTAATTCAAACGCATATAAATACATGGTTAACTGTGTTAACCGTGACGCCCACCGAGATTTCGGCCTTAGTGTGCCGAGCATCTGACAGGCCATTTACACTGAGGAGAGTACGGTGTCGTACTCTTCCTATTATTAACTCTTGGTGATATCCGTATTTTGAACAGAGAAATGGGAGTACTCACTCCCATTACGATGTAGAAATTGAATAATATGCTTTGATCCTATAAATTGCAAAGGAAAGTTTTCTAGTTAACTGAACACAAGAACGTGAGACTTCAAATTCACGTTAAGCTTTAGGAAATGCAAATAGGTTTTAGATTCCACAACACGTTCCGATAACCAAGCTGAACTGTCTCTGCCTTTAAATTCAGTTACGTTCCAATACTACCACTGTACTTACAGACAGTAGGTGACAAATATACTGATTACCAAATTTTGTCCCAAATCACTCGATACCAAGAGTTAATAATTCTTCTATATTTAAGGAGAAGAGTACGCCATTAGAGGGCTTTACTTCTTGGCATTGCGTACCGATGCTCTGACCACAATACGCGAATGTTCCCCCGTGTGGTGGGGGTCGACAAACATACTCCCTCCCCGTTTGGTTTGGGGAAATAACAAAAAGAGGTCCCCTTTGGTGGGGTGGTAGAGCAGAGGATTATGGTAGTTTCACTGCATTTCTAAAATGGGTCCCCATTTGAGGGGGGGTAGGCAGGAGGGTTCTCCGTTTAGAGTAAGGTCGCCACCAGCCAATGAGATTCTGCCAATCTTAGCCCGTCTTGACGACCCCCCCTTCCCCCAAACGGGGCCTCTTTGGGCTACCCCTTACCAAACGGGGAGGCAGTATGCTTGTCGACCCCCCCCCCACCAAACGGGGGAATATTCGCGCATTGTGGTCAGAGCACCGGTACGCAATGCCAAGAAGAGAAGCCCTCTAGTGGCTTACTCTTCCTCTAATATATTGCGCAATTATGCGCTCTTGCTGATAGTTAGCTAGCTGTTACATGGAAGAAAAATTTTTGGTTTTCGCACCTGAATCAAATGGGTTAAAACCAGACATGTGTAAGAGGCAGAATTTGGGAGGGCCCGGAGTGAAGCCGGGCCGCCGCAAGCTGCCGAGAAAACGGAGTTTTCCGGTATTTTGCCTGAAACGTTTCCCTCCGGCGGAATAAAAATCTGAAAATTGGAATCCGTCCGAACACCACCCTATGCATACTCTACGTTATAAGACCTATGTTATACAATCTTGCTATCCCTTGCTGTTATCGCTTGGCCTCGCAGCACAAATGGATCTCTTCTTACCCTGCCCAAACGGATGGCGCTCACTCGTTTAGCAGAAATTAAATTAACAGGTCCCATGATGTCTACCATGCTTCGACACTAATTCTGGGGCAATTTGGTTCAGTTGCTTTGACCAACCTTACGGGGCCAGTTTTCTGGTTAGATAGTTAGATACTCTGCACATCCGAGCAATCGTCATCACTTTGTGATGTCTAATGCAGCAAACAACAACAAAAACAACAACAAGAACAATTAGTCGCTTGGATAGTTAATACATGCTTGTGGTAGTGTAATACTCATATCGCACGCAATTGTATGTGCTCTTGATAAGGGAGCAATGGATTGTTACTGAAATGCTATACGTCGACAAAACCAAATGCGAATGGAAATTTAATTTTCTGTAACCAAGAAAATATTTTGGTTGCCCATCCTCAATAACATTTCTTTGTGTTTTCAGGCTCAAGAAGAATGTTCGTTTTTCTGAATTTGAAACACAAATTCATTTTCTTGCATTATGATAATTAACTTACATATGTCGCATACATTTATGATTCTTACGTTATCATCTCGTAGGTTATTAGAGGTGGCACTCCTGGCTCAAAGTAATGAAACGGGAATTGAGCATGGACAATCTCTCAAAGCAACTAAATGGTTTCTTAAAACCAAACTACACAACATAAGCATAGGATCAACAAAAAACAAACCATTTTAACTATTTTTATATTTCTGTAAAGTTCATACCTTCAGACATTACATCTTATTTTCCTCCCCTAAGAAAGAGTTAAGGAGGTCTTTGCAAAGCGTTAAACTCACGTACGGGATGAAATGCCAGGGTCTTTGTCTTTGCCTAGTTGATCTTCGAGGAGCCAGCAAAACTGGCTCCGGTTGATCCAAAACTGGCAACTCCACGACCGGCGGCAAACATCGCGGGTGGTTCTCGGTTCGGCAATGGTACGGACAGCCATGAACCGGTAGGCTGGTTTATCGGTTTCTAACTGTGGTCGGGACCCAGAATCTGATCTAGATGACGACGAACCGCCCGACCATTTAGCGATACTTTGTACGAAACCGGCATAGTCCTTTGCCCAGATATTTTGGTCTGGAACAAAACTTCTTGGAGGTTCCGTGGACTTTGCACCAGCCTTCATTTCTTTCTTCGGCAATAGCAAATCCAAGCTAGTCTTTATCTTCCGATTTTGTTGAGCCTTTATATCCTTTATTTTCCCCAGTTCTTCTTTTAACAGATTAGCATACCTTTGTAGTATCTTTTTCAGCTTTGAATCCGGGGAATTAATAAAGAAACACTTGCCACCCGGCTGAAAACTTTGCCAATCCAGTTGAAGTTTCGCTAACCAATTCCTCCCAAACAGAGATGGTCCTTTTCCTGCGACCACCAGCAAGGGTAGAAACTCTTTCTGACTTTCATTTCTTTCTTTATTGACTTCAACTTCGACTTGTACTTGACCTTTAATTTCGACAGGGTCGTTTGTGTAAGTGCGTAGCTTACAATTTGAAGGTGAAAGTTTAGGTTTCTTTAGTACCTTTTCCCAGACGTCTTCGCCCACTATAGTCCAATCTGCCCCAGTGTCGATCAGCATCACAGTCATTGATTGAAACTGTCTGTTTGTAACTGTTCGAATCTTTCGATGACATTGCATTAATAAATAAAACGTCACCATTTGAACTTTCCGTTTCCTGCTCTTGTTCAGCGATGACCTGGGTCTTTCCTTTCGATGCGGCTTTTAATCTTCCAGTCTGTCTTTTATATTGCGACATGCTCTTTCAATATGTCCTTGAACACCGCAGTAGCGACAGTCGGAAGACTTGAACCGGCATTCTTCTTGCCTGCGATTCTTCCCATTGCAGCGAAAACAGACTTTAGCTGAGGACGAAAAATTTCGGTCATTTCCCATGTTTTTGATCACTGCAACTGTCCCCGGGGGATTGGAGTTAGTCAACGCAGATGACCCCTTTTCTGCGGTTTCCATAGCCTGAGCTAATTCGAAGGCTCGGTCCAGAGGCAAATCATTAATAATAAACTAGTTAAAGAAATGAAAGTTGTACACCACCAGGCACCCGAAAAATTCGGGCACCTGGAGGGGTTCGAACCCGCGTCTTCTGCTTAATGCTTAGAGCATTTAAGGTTGTGATTCCTTTTGAGCACATATTGTTGATTGACGGTTCAAATCAAGATGAAATTTGATGAAACTTTCCAAAATAAGTTCTTCTAGCATTCTAACACCCTCTGCGCAATCCCGCTTCAAAAATTTCTTCAAAAATTCTTCGTTCAGGGCAGTTTTTACCGATTTTTGACAAATAGACAGTAGCTGCATAGCTATGATCATATTCATTCGAAAGATCTTGCTGAGCTCTACATTTTTGCTTTTTGAAGTACCTTTCTAGCTTTTCGCTATCGTGAGATATAGTAGATTTTCCTATTTTGGCGTTGAAAACTTGTCATTTTTGCAGAAATCAAATAATCCGCCATTTCTTGCGCTACGTAAGCCGTAAAATTAAACTACGGGTGTCAATTTGAAGGTCTCGTCGAGACCGATTATCCGTGACAGTATAATCTTCTAACTGCTACCCCGTACGCTGCTATCATAGAAAATGTAGTTTTTGCAAAAACATGACCAAATTTTTTCCAGCGATTGTGGAGCATTTACTATGCAAGCTAGATGGTTTCCACTTACTGAAAGTGTTTTACACTAAAATACCCAGGGACCCTTTTTTAGTTGTCCCGATTGCTTCTTTCTAGCTAAAGTTGTCGCTTGCCAAAGTTGGGAAAAGTAGGCAAACCCAAGGCTGCGCATGCATTTTAGCTAATTTCTTTACAACGAAGAGCGGTTTCATAATAACTAAAAAAGGGTCCCCAGCTATTTGATAGTGGAATCGAATGATGTGGCCGATGCCTCACGAAAAAATTTACTTTAGTCTGCAAAAAATCTGGAAAATTAAATTAGCAGTAAATGCAGTAAAATAATTTCCAAGAACTAAAGTTAGCTTCGTTGTATTCATTAGAAAGAGCAAATGTAACGCTGCATTTTCATATAAAAATGGCTTCTTAACTCCAAGTAATGGTTGAGTAATAACGGTTCAAAGTTGATGCCTCTAAAAGGAATCACCATCTTAAAGCAAAGCAGTGATCTATAATCAGCTTTACTTTGCTATTAATTATTTTGCAGTAATTTGGCAAAAATTTTCATCAACATATTCGTCCTTTTGTCAGTAATTTGACAAGACAATACCTTTCATTCTTTCATTCATTATTTTGTCAGTAATTTGACAAAATCTACAGCTCAAATCTTTGTCAGTCGTTTGACAAAGTGAACAAAAATGTCCAAATCCAAGAAGCTGAAAAGCTTTATCTTCCAGCGGAAGGACATCCGCAGCAATGTCGAGCAGCAAATCCAAACAGTCAAGACTGTTATTGCTGAAAAACTCAGTAGCAATACCAAAGACCAGCTGCAAGTTCTCGTTGAAAAAATTCAATATTATCATCTGAAGATTGACTCTCTGGATGCATAGATAATGGATTTTCTGGATGATGAAGAAGAGATGCAGATGAGACCAGCTCCCTAAGGGAAACTATCATAGATGCTCTTAAATCAGCTGAAGCATTAATTTAGTCGTTTGAGAATCAAACCACGATTCAGTCTGATTCTCAGTTTCAAATACCTGAAATGCTACCTGCAAAAGGGAGCTCTTCAGCTGACAACTATCCTGTTGTTATTTATGTCCTCATTTTGAGCAACTCCTAGCTCTTCCTGTAAAAGATCCAGGAGGGCGAAGTATTCAGCAAACGTATGATGAATGCGAGTAGCACATCCGATGTCTAGTAGCCCTAGGACTAACCGAGGAAACATTTGGCCAAGTGTTCACACCAATAATTTTGTCGAAGTTTACACGTAATATTCGTATTCAACTTCATCGCCAGAAGGGCCCTGAGATATGGCGTTTATCCACTCTTCGTGAACTTACGAAGGAAGAAATAAAAGTTCGAGAAATGGGCGACCGCTACACCATGGACGTTCGAAGTCAGTCTGGCAAAGTATCAACTTCGAGTCAAAACCATTCGAAGCCTAAATCCAATCTAAGATGCCATCACAAGGTGTAATGATTAGCAATTCCAAATCAAAGATTCAATGTAGTTTTTGCAGTGGCAATCACTACGCTGACACCTGCCAAGCTAATCCAACACTCGAACAAAGTGTTTCAAACAAAACAAACTAAACGACAGATGATTTAAGTGTCTTCATTCAGGTCACACTGCTAAGGACTGTCAAAAGAGGAGTGTTTGCTTTTATTGCAAACAGAACTCTCATCATAGCAGCCTATTTCCTACCAGATTTTCCAAGCAAGAGCATTTTAATTCACAAGGAAAAGAAACGAAGGGTTCCCGAGGTCTAACATCAGCCACACCTAGACCTGGGTCACAATCTGCTGCTGGAACTTCCAGTTCTAGCTCAAATCTGCTGCAGACCGGTACGCGGATTTATATGCAAATGGCCGTTGTAACAAATGTTGCGCACAAAATGTTACGCCTAAAATATTTTTTGATACAGGAAGTTCACGGAGTTATATCACCTCCGGGCTTAGTAGAAAGCTTGGCATTCAAAGACATGAGAGTGAAACTATCTCAGTGGCAAATTTGGCGATAGAAGACAAAGAACGGTGTCATACAAAAAGATTAATCTCGTCATCCCAACGCAATCGGTGGATGTTTGCTCGCATGAATCCAATGTATCCGTAGTTTTGCTACAGGCAGATTATATCACCTACAAAAGCATCCCTTGAATGCTCAGGAAAATCCGGTACTTCGCTGCATTCCCTTAGCAGATTTTTCCACCGAAAAGGTCGAGCCGGTACATATATAGATGTCCTTATCGGAAATTACTGTTATTACGATTTCATTTTAACAGACCGAATAACCTTAAAGAACGGCATTCACTTAATCAGCTCCAAGCTAGGCTATATCACTACCCAAGAGACAGCCGATTGTGTTTCTCTGATGCTGTTCCAACATAGCAGTTTGATAGAAAATCGTAACTTTGACCTTGAACGATTCTGGTCTCTCGAGGATATTGGCATTAAGGATAATCCGTATCAGGCAGATGACGACAGAGTTCTTCAGCAGTTTAGTCAGACCATTAAGCAAAAGAATGGTCGCTATGAAGTCACCTGGCCGTGGAGAGATCCCAACCCGGATCTGCCCACGAACTATAGTTTAGCTTTGGGTAGATTGCGATCATTACTGAATCGTATCAAACAGCAACCAGAGGTTGTCGCAGCCTACAGCAAATCCATCAACGACCAACTAGATTTTTTTTTTTTTTTTTGCTACGGACTTATCCACCATCAAGGCACTACATGAGGCCTATACGGTGATGCTCTCCGCAGTCCTTTGAAAGTGGACAAGAAAACGGAGAAGCGAAGATCACGGACAGAAAACGTGATCCCCAAGCCAAGTCGGTGTACGGTTATTGGCACGTGGCCGCAGTCACACCCAGGGCAAACGACGTTGACTGTTAGCAACAAAGTTTGCCCCCCGCATACCTCGAGTGACTAAGATGGCTGAAAACTCGATAAGGCTACTCGGAAAGCCTGGGGTCAAAAAAAAGGCTGCAGAAGCAAGGAACGAAGGGTTAGAGCCGAGTCTCAAGATAGGAAAGAATGAAAGTCCACTTCTTTGTTTTATTCGAACTAAAATTGCAAATAAACTTTTTCCCCCCATGCCCATTACAACTTTAATCTCAATTCTATTTATATTATAACTTTTTGAATCTAATTTATTTTAAACTTCAGGAAAATTGAATTCTAAAACTTAGCTGTTTGATGTTCCTATTGAAACTTCTTTATGTAAATCCACGTTCCATTTGAAAATCCATTCCATAAATCCATATTCCATAGTGATCCACTTCAGAATTTGATATGTTGGACACAGGAGGGACCATACACACCTCCTGTGCCTTCGATCTTCTCTCTGAAACAAAGAATTAAAATAGAATTAATGTTCCTAAAACTTACTTTAAATGCAGCTACCTGCTGCAACGTACGCGATCAGATCCCAACTAGATTTGGGGATAATTGAAAGAGTGAATCAGATAAAATCCAATAATGTAGTGCGTTATCTGCTCCACCATTGCGTCATCAAGGCCGACAGGACCACAACAAAGTTGAGAATCGTATTCGTCGCTTCCGCCAAGACCTCCAAAGGCTCAGCCAGCTTAAATGACTGTCTCAACCAAGGGATGGTAATTCTTCTTAGCCTTACATACCTTTCCAATCTCCTGCATGATCAGATTACTATCATATCATCGCAGATTGTGAAATACCACAGTCACATCTCTGCTTAACCAATGTAGCTGATTACATTTATGATGAGCAGGACCTCTATATTTTCCACAAGATGGCAATGGTCTCTGACTCTATCTGCATGAAGCTGCCTTTGACAAAGATGACAATTCACTACATCCGTGAATAAACGTTCTTAACTTTCGCTAAGCCTAAGAGGAATTGGCTTATCAACATTAGAAGTATGGCTCCCAGCAATTTCAATCACCTCATCCAGAAATTTGGCCACACAGACTCTACCGCGATTGACAGACGGTTTCCCGATAACTTTCGTCGACTTTCCACAACACCGCTTCATGACGACCAACCCAAACCCTCAAGGGGTATGCTTCTGATACGCCATAGTATAGGACTTTGAATTTGCTGGCTGACACGTGTCAATCTTTTCCGTAAGAAATTCAAAGTCGGCATAAATCAAAAGCGGTGCTTTTAAAGCTCTGTGATGGTTTTTGAACGTGAGCACATTATCTTCAGGCATGACTACTTTAGCTGGACTGTTTTTCAGACATCGATCCAAAGTATCCTTGAGCTTCTGTTCACTGTACTGAGGAATAAAACAGCGTCGACAAAAATGCTTCTTGCCATTATGTCTACAAAAAATTTTGATCAACATATTCGTCCTTTTGTCAGTAATTTGACAAGACAATACCTTTCATTCTTTCATTCATTATTTTGTCAGTAATTTGACAAAATCTACAGCTCAAATCTTTGTCAGTCGTTTGACAAAGTGAACAAAAATGTACAAATCCAAGAAGCTGAAAAGCTTTATCTTCCAGCGGAAGGACATCCGCAGCAATGTCGAACAGCAAATCCAAACAGTCAAGACTGTTATTGCTGAAAAACTCAGTAGCAATACCAAAGACCAGCTGCAAGTTCTCGTTGAAAAAATTCAATATTATCATCTGAAGATTGATTCTCTGGATGCATAGATAATGGATTTTCTGGATGATGAAGAAGAGATGCAGATGAGACCAGCTCCCTAAGGGAAACTATCATAGATGCTCTTAAATCAGCTGAAGCATTAATTTAGTCGTTTGAGAATCAAACCACGATTCAGTCTGATTCTCAGTTTCAAATACCTGAAATGCTACCTGCAAAAGGGAGCTCTTCAGCTGACAACTATCCTGTTGTTATTTATGTCCTCATTTTGAACAACTCCTAGCTCTTCCTGTAAAAGATCCAGGAGGGCGAAGTATTCAGCAAACGTATGATGAATGCGAGAAGCACATCCGATGTCTAGTAGCCCTAGGACTAACTGAGGAAACATTTGGCCAAGTGTTCACACCAATAATTTTGTCGAAGTTTACACGTAATATTCGTATTCAACTTCATCGCCAGAAGGGCCCTGAGCCATGGCGTTTATCCACTCTTCGTGAACTTACGAAGGAAGAAATAAAAGCTCGAGAAATGGGCGACCGCTACACCATGGACGTTCGCAATCAGTCTGGCAAAGTATCATCTTCGAGTCAAAACCATTCGAAGCCTAAATCCAATCTAAGATGCCATCACAAGGTGTAATGATTAGCAATTCCAAATCAAAGATTCAATGTAGTTTTTGCAGTGGCAATCACTACGTTGACACCTGCCAAGCTAATCCAACACTCGAACAAAGTGTTTCAAACAAAACAAACTAAACGACAAATGATTTAAGTGTCTTCATTCAGGTCACACTGCTAAGGACTGTCAAAAGAGGAGTGTTTGCTTTTATTGCAAACAGAACTCTCATCATAGCAGCCTATTTCCTACCAGATTTTCCAAGCAAGAGCATTTTAATTCACAAGGAAAAGAAACGAAGGGTTCCCGAGGTCTAACATCAGCCACACCTAGACCTGGGTCACAATCTGCTGCTGGAACTTCCAGTTCTAGCTCAAATCTGCTGCAGACCGGTACGCGGATTTATATGCAAATGGCCGTTGTAACAAATGTTGCGCACAAAATGTTACGCCTAGAATATTTTTTGATACAGGAAGTTCACGGAGTTATATCACCTCCGGGCTTAGTAGAAAGCTTGGCATTCAAAGACATGAGAGTGAAACTATCTCAGTGGCAAATTTGGCGATAGAAGACAAAGAACGGTGTCATACAAAAAGATTAATCTCGTCATCCCAACGCAATCGGTGGATGTTTGCTCGCATGAATCCAATGTATCCGTAGTTTTGCTACAGGCAGATTATATCACCTACAAAAGCATCCCTTGAATGCTCAGGAAAATCCGGTACTTCGCTGCATTCCCTTAGCAGATTTTTCCACCGAAAAGGTCGAGCCGGTACATATATAGATGTCCTTATCGGAAATTACTGTTATTACGATTTCATTTTAACAGACCGAATAACCTTAAAGAACGGCATTCACTTAATCAGCTCCAAGCTAGGCTATATCACTACCCAAGAGACAGCCGATTGTGTTTCTCTGATGCTGTTCCAACATAGCAGTTTGATAGAAAATCGTAACTTTGACCTTGAACGATTCTGGTCTCTCGAGGATATTGGCATTAAGGATAATCCGTATCAGGCAGATGACGACAGAGTTCTTCAGCAGTTTAGTCAGACCATTAAGCAAAAGAATGGTCGCTATGAAGTCACCTGGCCGTGGAGAGATCCCAACCCGGATCTGCCCACGAACTATAGTTTAGCTTTGGGTAGATTGCGATCATTACTGAATCGTATCAAACAGCAACCAGAGGTTGTCGCAGCCTACAGCAAATCCATCAACGACCAACTAGATTTGGGGATAATTGAAAGAGTGAATCAGATAAAATCCAATAATGTAGTGCGTTATCTGCTCCACCATTGCGTCATCAAGGCCGACAGGACCACAACAAAGTTGAGAATCGTATTCGTCGCTTCCGCCAAGACCTCCAAAGGCTCAGCCAGCTTAAATGACTGTCTCAACCAAGGGATGGTAATTCTTCTTAGCCTTACATACCTTTCCAATCTCCTGCATGATCAGATTACTATCATATCATCGCAGATTGTGAAATACCACAGTCACATCTCTGCTTAACCAATGTAGCTGATTACATTTATGATGAGCAGGACCTCTATATTTTCCACAAGATGGCAATGGTCTCTGACTCTATCTGCATGAAGCTGCCTTTGACAAAGATGACAATTCACTACATCCGTGAATAAACGTTCTTAACTTTCGCTAAGCCTAAGAGGAATTGGCTTATCAACATTAGAAGTATGGCTCCCAGCAATTTCAATCACCTCATCCAGAAATTTGGCCACACAGACTCTACCGCGATTGACAGACGGTTTCCCGATAACTTTCGTCGACTTTCCACAACACCGCTTCATGACGACCAACCCAAACCCTCAAGGGGTATGCTTCTGATACGCCATAGTATAGGACTTTGAATTTGCTGGCTGACACGTGTCAATCTTTTCCGTAAGAAATTCAAAGTCGGCATAAATCAAAAGCGGTGCTTTTAATGCTCTGTGATGGTTTTTGAACGTGAGCACATTATCTTCAGGCATGACTACTTTAGCTGGACTGTTTTTCAGACATCGATCCAAAGTATCCTTGAGCTTCTGTTCACTGTACTGAGGAATTAAACAGCGTCGACAAAAATGCTTCTTGCCATTATGTCTACGTTGATCACTTAACAAGCGATCCAGATGCTTGATCCAGCAGTAGTGCCCCTTATATAGTAGCAAATCAATATGCTTCTCACATATATATATATATATATATATATATATATATATATATATATATATATATATATATATATATATATATATATATATACTGCGCTTTGATATATACAGCGGCACTATGTCAGATTTAATCAAAGTGAAGACGTTGATAGAGATTCCATTCAACTGTTACATACCAGGTGAAAATTGCCTAAAGGTGGACTTTGGCATACTTTTTTGTGCCACTACAAGTAGCAAATTGATACATGCTTGAAGTTTAACTTATGTGTTAGTTGCTACACGCGTGCACGAATTAATAGATTTCGATAAACCAAATTAACTTTAGCATTTTTTGTGTTACTTCAGACTCAGTGACTGGTGTAAAATGAACTTTGACATTTACTGATTCGCATGGGCATCAATTAGAATGAACTTAAACCAAATCCGATTGAACTTTCAAACTTCGCATAATTGTAGGTTAGTGGTTACAGTTGCTTTGCCTATTTTTAAGCCTAGATGTCACTTAAAATAGCGTGAATAAACTTTGAGCGATGAACTTTGACATTTCGCTGTCTTAACCCAGTGACTGTTGTGAATAAACATATTGGGAGTGGTACAGAATGGTTCATTTGAGTATCTGTCAGTAAGACCAATGAAGGAGTATAAAAGATTGCAGTTTTTGACTGCTAGTGACTGTTCAAGTCTTTCCTGTCTTGTGTTCATTGAAATCAGCAATATGGCTATTGTCGCAACATTTGAATTGGGTACTGCCAAAACTGTGCGTGTCAGCTACGCCAAGCCTTGGTATCTGACGGTGGAGTTCACAAAGACGAAGGAGGACGGCAGCACTCAAGGGATTGGTTTAAATCGAAGAGGGTTGAGCTGATGAACGCTAGTGACCCGCGCGACAGGCATTGGAGAAAGAGAAGGAAATGGTCTACAGGGTGGATGGTGTTGAAGTGACAAAGCACAAGTGGGTTACCCTAAGCTATTACAAGGATAAACCCTATATCCATCTGCGGTATTGGAAAGTTGTGGGTGCAAACGATCAGGGAGTTCCCACACGTTTTGGGATTGTTCTGACTCATGGCGAATGGGAAAGGCTGGTGTCCCTCGAAGACGTTATCCGGAAGGCAATCGACGAAGGAGTGCAAAATTTGGCGGAAGAAGCGAAAAAAGATCGTATGGCCAGTAAGAATCAGAACCGGAAACGATCGGCTGAGTATTTCATCTATGACCAAACTGCCAAAGCCTCGAAGAAACATTGGAGCGAATAAGTGTGAGAGTAACTTTTAGTAATGGACTATGAACGATTATTTAAATTTAGTGAATTTATTCAAATTTGATTTTTATTGTAAAATATTAAGTGCTTTTCTGTAATGTGTTTGATATAAGAACATTATGCAGTGTTAACTAGTTATAGTAAAGTTATGTCTGTTGATACAACGTTAGATGTTTAATTTTGAAGGATCACTGATGGTTTGATCAGCCACTTAGTGTAGCAAGTCTAATTAGTTCAGGCGATGCTGTTTTCTAAACGACCTGAAATTTTCAATTAATTCATTTATTAAAGAAAATATTTACAAAATTTCTTAAACTAGTCAGTCTTTGACACCATCTACAGCAATTCTACGAGTTCTCGGTACATAACTACTACAGATGTTTGCTGTTCTGGTAGGTGCAAGTTGTTTTAAAGTTGTTATACACATCCTTGTGTAAGTACTAAGGTTTCCGCAAATTTTAATTACACGAACAAATAATTGATCAGCATTAATAAAAATCAAAGAAATTGTCAGTAAATTTATATGAGGAGTAACAATATTTTCACACATTTTCTTCTCGCCATTTCACAATCTTCATCATCATATTCTGATTCTGAGTCACTCTTAAGGTGGGCGCTTATTTCATCGTATACATCATTTAGTGTATCGATGATGGACAGTTTGCTTCCAGTAATAATAGATTTTTAAACTGTTTCACTAGTATATATAGGTTGGCTAGTTTAATCATAACAAATTCACTACTATTAGCACCATTTCTTTTGGTTGCAAAATTTCTCATGGTTGATTAAACTTAGCATGACACTAAGAAAATGTCTCTTTATAGAACTAAACTTACAATGATTAATATACAATTGTACTGAATGCTTATTGCTGCGGACAGGTTTTGTTTTAACTTTGTGAGCTGCTTTCAAACTAGAAACAACCATGCTAAATGTTTGGAAATGAAATGCAGTCGTAAAGTTTCATAATTGATGGAGTGTTCAACTCCAAGTGGTAAAATTCTGATTTCAGTAGAAACACTTTCAACTTTTCACTATTCTTGATGTTGCCTTTTACGACTTCTATGTTTTTTTCAAATGGACTTTAGAAGGTATGTGTAAGACGCCACCACCTATTCAGGTCTCACCACAGCATTCATAATTTTAAAATTGTGCAATTAAGTATTTAAGTGATTTTATTTGAACAGAACATTTTTTATACAAAGTATTTTCTAAATATAATTTTAATCTTTCAATAAAGTGTTGCACTTGAGCGAATAGTCTTGATTGTATATTATTCCTTTTGGATCAGAAAACGAATGAAAAGAACTTTAATATTAAATTAGAGTTAAAAATCTGAAACATTGTACAGGGTGATATATACTTACATGACTCGACATGTTTTTGAAATGGTAGCAGTACAACAGTACAACAGTACACAGACATAGAATCTGGCTTTGAGTAAGAGTAGTTTTGCAACAACCATTCTATTGCTCTCTTTGTTTGAGCTGAGTCACAACAACTTTGATTTCGTCATCGCTTACAATAATAAGATCTTCAACGCAAGTCATCATAGGAATGACAAAGAAGCAATGAGACTCAGAATGTTTGATATCATATATAAGTCAAGATCTTTGCTCAAATTAACCTGCTTTTTTGGGTCATTGTTTAATTGGACTGCTTTCTATTTAATGTTGAAAAAATAGGTAATTGTGTAATCTTTGTTTTTGTTCATGATTGTAATTAATCATGCTATCAGACTGTTTCTTATGAAATTCATGATATGGATGAGTAGCGTTGTAAATTGATTCAAGAAAATTAGGCGTTTCTTGTGATTTTTTAGGTGTATTAATTAGGGTATTTGTAGATTTCTTACGCACATTCCTCTGCTAGGAGGGCAAAAGTTAAAGTAATTGGAATCAGGTTTCTAAATGTTAGTAGTAATCGTAACAATTAAACTTCTGCTGTTTCGCACTTTGGTAAATGGTTTTCAAATAAAACTTGTTTTTATGAAATAGGAAGTCCATTGATACTGTTCTTATTTTTGAAAGATATACATTTACAATTTCGGTACTTTTGTAAGAGGAAACCTTTTAATTCAATTAGTTTAAAGTTAGTTGGATTCGAATTAAAAATGAAATGAAAACTGGCGGTAGTGTCTTTAAGAAGTGATCAAAACTGTTTAAAAAACAGTCAAAATTTCGCAAGGATTAGTTTGACTGTAGCTCATAATAAATGAGGAGTAGGCTATCTATGGCTAAGCTCATACTTGAGTCGGTGAACCAAAGAGTTCGATGATAGGCCACTTTCGAAATGTTTAATTTGAGAAGTTTGCCCACACTTCTCTACTGCTCACGTGGAACTACATTTATCTTATCAGGTTTTATAGCTCTGTAGTCAGTCAACACTCACCAAACATTCTCACATTTAGGTTAGGTTAAGTTCATATAGTTGACGAATAAGCCCACATCAGAATAGATTAAGTTTCTGTAGGACTCTAGTAGACTCTTTATTCGGCCCACAGTTGCCCACAGTGTGGGCTGCAGTTGAACTCTCATTTTCCTTACCCCTGCTTTCAATTGATTTCAAATTAATTTGAAAATATTAATATATTCAGTACTGACTTTGTATAATGTATGTATATCAAGTATTGATTAAAAGCTACTATCGTTATTGATTTGGCAGTTTTACTCCGCTAGAGCTCGATAAAGTCCTCGAATTACTTAAATCGATTTCATTGAAATGTTTTCAATGATATGTGAGATTAGTGAGTGATGCATTAATTTTATTATGTCTATTCATTTATTGAGACGACATTTATAAAAATTCAAGAGACAAACAGAAGAAGTTACAGTTCGTAATAAAAGCGTTTTTAGATTATAACAGACATTGCTATGTTTAGGCCAATAAATTATTTTTACATGGTATATATATGTTTTTGTTACATTTATTATCTGCTCCAAACTTCATCAAAAATCGTTTTTACTAATTTTAACCATTCGGGCCGGTTTCGGCCCCAACATCCGGGCCGGACTCGGACCTGTTACGGGCCCACAATCTGCGCCGGGCCTCGGGGCCTGTTTCGGGCTCGGGCTTCGGGCCGGGCACGGCCCGGAGTTTTCGCTAACATGACAACACTACCTATCCTTATATACAGGTGTGGTGACTTTTGAGTGCTACATTTTCTGTTTGTCCTGTAAATACTATCAGTGGTCCTGTAAATACTATCAATACCAGTCATGCTCCGCCTGATATGGAACGAATTAAACATCGCGTTGTTTATTATCATCAACTGTTCTTTGATGGAAGTCAAGTAGCTTTAAATCCAAAACTAGAGCACCTGTGGGTGCTTAAAAGGCGCGAAATCAAAAAGCCTAAGCCCAAAGCCTGAGCTTAAGCCTAAGATGGTTTCAAGCACTGTGACGAAACAAATCCGTACCTTGTGCAAAACTAAGTTTATGCAAATGGATGTTTTGCCTCCGATTTTGCTGAACAGTTACATATCGGTGTTTTCTGACTCGTCCAACAGTAATCTGAAGTCCATTCCTCTCCAGCCGGTATTTTATTAGCTTCATGTAATCTTACGTCATAAGCTTGGTCCCACTTATAAGCTAAACTTTGAACAGCATCAAAGGCCGAAAACATGTCCATAGCAAATTTTAGCTGGATTGGTCGTTTTAAAAATTTTATGGGAGCAAACCCTCCTAAGTTTCCGTTCCATGCAGGGTTAGGGTACATTGCTCATCCCTGTTTTCATTACCTTGAGCCAACAGTGCCATATACCTCGAATGATTTACAAGATAATAGCGTAAGAATCCTCAATGCATGCAACATAAGTTACACTATCCTAATGCAAGAATCATAAAGAAATAATGAAAAACGCCTGCCTGCAGTCACTAAGGCCGTAGCCTTAGTCCGAACAGGAGAGAGCCAATGGGCGCTGTGAGCGCTCTTACCCAAAGAGAACCAATCTCTGGAGCTCCTGCCTGGTTGTCCAGAAGAGGACAGCCAGCTCGGCTTTATCTGTGCTGCAACATAGCCAGAGAAGGTTTTATCAAAACCTCTGTGACTGTGCTATGCACAGAAAGAGGACTGCAGTGGCCAGCGGATCTCCGTAGAGATACAAACAGCATTTACGTCAAGAAAATGAAGTAAACGCTGACCAGCAGGCGGATCCACGAAGGATACAAGGCATTAATCATAAAGAAATAATGAAAAACGCCTGCCTGCAGTCACTAAGGCCGTAGCCTTAGTCCGAACAGGAGAGAGCCAATGGGCGCTGTGAGCGCTCTTACCCAGAGAGAACTAATCTCTGGAGCTCCTGTCTGGTTGTCCAGAAGAGGACAGCCAGCTCGGCTCTATCTGTGCTGTAACACAGCCAGAGAAGGCTTTATCAAAACCTCTCTGACTGTGCTATGCACAGAAAGAGGACTGCAGTGGCCAGCGGATCTCCGTAGAGATACAAACAACATTTACGTCAAGAAAATGAAGTAAACGCTGGCCAGCAGGCGGATCCTCGAAGGATACAAGGCATTAATCATAAAGAAATAATGAAAAACGCCTGCCTGCAGTCACTAAGGCCGTTGCCTTAGTCCGAACAGGAGAGAGCCAATGGGCGCTGTGAGCGCTCTTACCCAGAGAGAGCTAATCTCTGGAGCTCCTGTCTGGTTGTCCAGAAGAGGACAACCAGCTCGGCTCTATCTGTGCTGTAATACAGGAAGAGAAGGCTTTATCAAAACCTCTCTGACTGTGCTATGCACAGAAAGAGGACTGCAGTGGCCAGCGGATCTCCGTAGAGATACAAACAACATTTACGTCAAGAAAATGAAGTAAACGCTGGCCAGCAGGCGGATCCTCGAAGGATACAAGGCATTAATCATAAAGAAATAAAGAAAAACGCCTGCCTGCAGTCACTAAGGCCGTAGCCTTAGTCCGAACAGGAGAGAGCCAATGGGCGCTGTGAGCGCTCTTACCCAGAGAGAACTAATCTCTGGAGCTCCTGTCTGGTTGTCCAGAAGAAGACAGCCAGCTCGGCACTATCCGTGCTGCAACATAGCCAGAGAAGGTTTTATCAAAACCTCTGTGACTGTGCTATGTACAGAAAGAGGACTGCAGTGGCCAGTGGATCTCCGTAAAGATACAAACAGCATTTACGTCAAGAAAATGAAGTAAACGCTGGCCAGCAGGCGGATCCACGAAGGATGCAAGGCATTATCATAAAGAAATAATGAAAAACGCCTGCCTCCAGCCACTAAGGCCGTAGCCTTAGTCTGCTTCTGCGATCATCTGCTTCTAATCCCAACTACTTTTACGTGTATTAAGATACAACCATGTCAGGTAGAGGTAACCAATCAGCTGGGAAAGCGAAAGCCAAGAGTTTAGTTTTGACAATTATTGTGATGATTATTTCTTCTATGAATATTACTGGAAGCCTGCTTAAAATGGATGCCTAGTTATTGCATCATGTAGGGGAAGGAGGCGCAGCTATGTTGCATAATTTAGCCGTCTCCTTGGCCCTCATGCTCTGCATGCTCGCACCATTTTATGCATTCGGATTACATGAAAGGAATGACCATGGAGACAGGAAAAGAAGAGACTACAGAAGCAGAAAAAGAAAAATAAAAGCAGTTATAGAACTTGTCGACAAAAATAAAGCATTGATAACTTTGACTTAATGACAATGTTTGTGTGTAATTGTTTCTTGACTAGTGCTTCAGGACCGGACACGGATGAACTGAATACCGAATCTGCCTTAAGATTGACTGACCTCGGACTGCCTAAATCTTTCTCTTTCCCTTTTCGACAACGATTTGGATTCTCGACTGAACCGTCTATGCCTGAGTCTGTACCACAGAATGTGTGCTTCTATTTCGAGAAGCATAGTCGCAATTCGTCGTGTCGTTTCGAATGTCAGTCTGTCTCCGGGTTCTCACCGGGGCTGCTTAGTCCTATTGTCGGCGGGCTCCAGTCGGTTAAGCATATTGTATTGTACTTGTATAATGGTTGTGCCTTTGAATACAGTAATACTTTGTATGCCTTAACTGATTTTCTTTTCAGCTACGTAGTGAGTGAGCCCGCTGACTTAGGATTTCATGGATCGACATCGCATTCGCATTCGCATTCGCAAACGAGTCCAATCTCGCCTGTCGATCGCCTTCGGCAGTATCATTGAATCAATTCGTCTGTCATTCAATCATTCGTCAATCATTTCGTCTCCGTCGCGCCCCTTCGAACCCTCGTCAACCCTATCATGGAACAGCGTCAGTATTGGGTGCATTCGGGGAATGTGGCCTTCTGGGACTAACCTTTGGACCTATGATCGGATGACATTCGGAAAACCGGAATTCCTGTCATTTCTGGCCTGCCTTCTGTGGGCCATTTTGATCTATGACCGTCAGACTTTGGCATTTATCAGACTTCGTGTACCAAGATGCAGGAGCTTCAAACTGAAACGTCTAAAATATGCCACTGCTCTAGGCGCTCTGAAGTATCGCTGTGACTTCACTAGACTGATAATCGGTTTTCACAACAATAAATCTAATCGTCTGTTGTTTGACTACCGTAATATCAGCAAACCCCGTTGTCACTATCTGCAAAACTGCCTGACACTAGTAAGAACTCTTGTCTGCAAAACAGGGGCTACAACTGTGAAATCCCTAGGGATTGCACAAGAACTTTGCTACGTGGTGGAGGTCCGTCTGGCTTTGGGAAACCAGCTTTCCAAAGTACACCTCCACTGAAGCGAAGACCCCCATTTGCTTCAATGAGGTCACAGCCAATTACTATCACTATGATCTGGCCGCCACCTCTGAAGTTTCTGTGCCCGCTGTCTGGATGTGAATCTGCCAAATATTTTAGTGGCAACTGGAGCGGTGTTCGTGCTGCTCTAGTCAAACACATCGTAGAAAAGCACAGGATCGCAGCCTACAAAATCGTCTACCAGTGCTTATTCTGCGATTCGGACTCTGGAACAAAGCCTAGCGAACACGCCAGGCTTTGTACAAAAGCCAGACCAGAGTATGACCCGACCATGAACATTAAGGAGAAATTCGCTTGCAATCAGTGCGATTTCTCTTGTGGCTCCTCTCTGGGACTCGGCAACCATCAGAGACAACATGCAAAACAAACTAACCAAGAAAACCTTCATATTCCAGAGGATAGAGCCCAGCTAGAAAGAGCTCTAACCAAAGTGAAGGATTCGGTCAGAGCCCAACGAAAACCTCTAACGGGCTCTGATTTGGTTACAGAAGTACCGATAGGATCAAAACGTATGCAGCTACCAATGGAAAGTTTACAACTCTTAGAACAGTTTGAAGAAAGTTTGTGTGATGACTTCGAAACCGAAACTGAAACTGAAACCGACGCGAACTCTCAAACAACCGAATTCCTAGACAGCCAGAACTGTATACTGGCTGGTGATCTAGAATCACCAACGCCTCAAGCCAATGTCAAATCTAGCTCATTCTTGCCCACATTAAGACTCTGTAAATTTGCGGGCATAGACATTTATGATGCAGATTTGACATCGCTGCTGTCTACGAAACGAATTGGGTAACCGATGGCATTATTGACGCGTATTTGAATTATATCACTGGCTGCACTAAAGACTGGGGCTGTCTCTCTACTTTCCTAAGTCAGAGGGTAGCCTCCGGACCTTCTGATCGGCGCACACCGGCCATGGAAATGGCCTGTATGCAAATAAGGATGGTGGACTGCCCTACTATCTGGTATCCATGCACGTCTACAGTAATCACTGGCAGTTGCTTGCAATAAACTTCACAAACTGCAGTGCCAATGTTTACTGTCCGCTGGGAAAACCTGATATGACTCATGCTGGTGATTGATTTACTCAGAATTATTATTGAAGCGGTTGACATGAGTGACACTAAATGGGATCTGGGAGTCTTCCAGGGCCCTATTCAACCAAACACATACGATTCTGGGCCCTATGTAATGCTGTTTGCTCGTACTCTTGTCAACTCAGAAGAGGCCTCTTTTGAGGAATACGACGCTATCGAAATACGTCAATCCATTAAAGAGACAATTCAAGCTATGTTTGTAATTGAACGTGACGAAGCCAAATTGAAACAGCAGCAAACCCGAAAGCAGACTAAAGCCCAAAAAACAATGGGCAACCATGATCCAAACTCTCACTCCCGCCTGCACAATCGCAGACGTTAAGGGACCAGCCGTTGGAAAATCTCAAAGAAATCCCGGAAGACAACGAGCAAGCTTTCTTTGACTTTTGCGACGAGCTAGTCCTACAGACGCACCAGTCTTTTGGGAAAAAGCGTCGGGAAAAGAAGCCCCCAAACGACGACAACAGAATGAGGGCTTCTCGACCCAAGGATAGCTCAACAAATCCGACCAACAAAAGCACAGGAAAAGCTAATACCTCAAAACTGCGAGCCCTGTTCTACCAGAATAGAAAGAAAGGGCTCTCCAACATAATCGGCGACGAAAGCCCAAGCTGCCTTATCCCTCTAACTGAACTACACCAACACTTCCAAACAACCATGGGCCAGGCTTTTGAGCCAGATATGTCGAACCCACCGAACATTTTTAACGAAATCCCCAAAGCGAGCGAAGATGACCCTAGAGCTATGGCCTCCTTCAGCCCAGACGAAGTATGGGCCAAGCTCAAGGGTCAAAAGAAATCCTCTGCTGGAAAAGATGGGATTGACCATAGTATGCTACAAAAATTAGACCCAGGTGGAGTATTACTCTCTGCTATTTTCCAAAGATGCTTTGCTCTGCAAAAGGTTCCATCGAAATGGAAGGAAGCCAGGTCTATCCTAATTTACAAGAAAGGGGACCAAACCGACATTTCAAACTGGCGACTCCTTAGTATCCAGCCGGCTATTTATCGACTCTGTGCATCTTTATGGGCGAACCGCCTCTACCGCTGGGCCTATTGTCAGAGCCATACTAAAAAGGGTTCGCTCCTATGCAGGGAGTACCAGAACACATATTCATGCTAAGATCAGCTATCAACCAAGGAAAACGGCCAAAACAAGCCATGGCTGTGGCATGGCTAGATCTTCAGTATGCTTTTGGCTCGATATCCCATGCGCTTATTTTTCATATGCTTGAAAAAATGGGGATGGCTAAGAGCATACTCAGCGTGCTGAGCGACTTCTACAAGGACGCGACAATCGAAATTAAAACGCCTTCTGGTATCACTGATAAGATAACAATTAACAGGGGAGTGAAACAGGACGACCCGTCCTCGCCTATCCTGTTCAACTTAACCCTGGAACTCATACTGCGCAAACTCCTGGCAAAAAAGACGCGCGGAATTAATATTACTGAGGAAGTCAGCATTCCCTGCCTGGCTTACGCAGATGACATAGCCATTCTAGCTAAGTCGAAAGACGACTTACAGAAACAGCTGGATGCTGTTGGCAAAATTGCCAGATGGGCTGGTCTCATCTTTAAACCTGCCAAGTCCGGAACTCTGTCAATCGTTGACAGGACAGTTACTTCCGAAGTATTTACTATAAACGGAGACGCAATGCCTTCGCTCTCAGAAGGCGAAGCATAAAAGTATCTTGGCATTCAGGAAGGGCTGAATAACGATGAAAGCCCAAGAGCCCTGTTAGCCCAAATCATAGAAGACTGCCGGAAAGTGTGTGAATCCGAGCTTCTCCCTTGGCAAAAGTTGTCGGCCTTGAAATTTCAACTTTTGCCTAGACTATCATTCGGCTTGGAAAATACGAAATTTCAAACAGTGAGGGAACTTACTGAATTTGACTCTGCGTTGAGAACATTAATTAAGTTGAAAATCCTGGATGTACCGGAAACCACTACAAATGCGTACATCTACGGTCCCCCACACACGGAGCATGTGGATTCACGGAATCCAGGGTTGACCACAGTATCCTCCGGATCGCCAGAAGCCTGAGAATACTTGGTCACCTTGTGCAACCGTGAGGGCAGTGGCTATGCAACAACTAGGTGAAACAGCAAGTGCCACGGTCCTCAAAAGCATAGATGCAGTGGAAAGGGGGCTTGACCCAACACAAGAGATAAACGAGAAATCCCCTGCGGCCATATGTGCATATGTCAATTCGCAAACAGTCCGTTCTACTGGAGCCAAAGGTGGTGGACAGTGGTCAACCCTCCGGCAGGACACAAACTATCTTAACAAATTTATGACAGTTATAGCAATGCCACATGAAGATACCTTTGACCTCAAGATTCAGATACCAAATGACCCAACACTTAAGGATCGACAGTCGCGGCACCCAGGGAATTGTTAAAACCCTACGAAGCGGGGTTAGGGCCCACTATTTTCAAATGTTGCAGGCCTCTAAATCCCAAGGGAAAGCACTGGCTTATGCCAAACCTGGGCAGGACCAAGGCTTTTTCCTGTTCAGTGGGAGATACCTGACAATTGATGATTATTACTTTGTGCATAAAGCTAGGCTGAATCTTCTTGATGTAGGGTCCCGCCGAAACGCATGGAAGGACAAAAAATGCAGACGGTGCAGTGCTGCCATGGAATCCCTAGGCCATCTTTTGAATGGATGTCTCTCCCATTCGAGACAGCAGTACATCGCCCGTCACAACGCCATCCAAGACCTGATTGTCCAATCCATACCTACAATGCACAGGAAACGAACAGTACAAGTAAACAAATCGATCAAGAAAACAACTGGTATCAACCGTCCTGACATTGTAGTAATGGATGAGGAATCTAAGCAGGTCTTCATAATGGATGTATCTGTTGTAAATGCAACGTACCCTGAGGCTTTCCAAAGGGCCAGAGACACTAAGCTAAAAAAGTATTCCCCGGAGTGCGACGAACTACAACAACAGGGATGGACTCCATTCCTGGACGCCGTGCTGGTGGGGTCGCTGGGAACATGGGGCCCAGCAAACGACTCCATCCTGAGCCTTGCGGGTATGGCAAAATCCCGTATCAAGGCCCTCAGGAAAAAATGCATCGCTGCGGATATTCAGGGATCTCGACAGGTGTGGAATCACCACCGAAACGGAAAAATCACCACCAACGGAAAGCCCAAGAAGGAAAACTCGTAACAGGTAACTCCCAAGGTAACAGAAACCGTACCTAAACCTCCAAAGCTGCGAAATCCCTTCCCTTCTGGAGTTTTCGCGAGGAGACACGAGCACCCAGCGCCAATCGCGAAAACGACTAGATGTTTCCGGTGCCAGCAGCTTGGACACATCAAGCCTCACTGTCCTAATACTCCAGCTTGCCTAATCTGTGGGAGCACAACCTGTCCCATGGCTACCAATAGATATGTCAGGTGTTATCGGAAACCATTCTGTATTAACTGTGGTGGGAATTACCCTTCCATCTCCAGAAAGTGTATCCACAACCAGGAACAGCAACCCTCTAATCCACAGCCACGAATATCACACCGGTCAAAACCAGCAAATCGCGCAAAATACGTTGAACTTAAAAACGGTTTACTGACAGTGACCTTGAAACGGATTCGCGACGACAGGCTGGAGCACAAACCGCAGCCCCTCTTCCGGCGACGACAGACGGAAGGGAACGGACCTATGCACAGGAGACCAGAACTCAGTCAAAAACAGCCCCACCCAACTGACAATGACATTATAAGAAGAATTCTTAAATCACTCAAACATAAATCTGACTCTAAATTCTAACTATAGTTAGTCTAAACAGTATATGTGACACTGGGGAAGACAACCCCACTTAACCTATTCTACCCATAAATGTCTGTTGTATATGTATTATTTAATAAAATTCCGAACAGGAGAGAGCCAATTCATTATTTCTTTATGATTAATGCCTTGTATCCATCGTGGATCCGCCTGCTGGCCAGCGTTTACTTCATTTTCTTGACGTAAATGCTGTTTGTATCTCTACCGAGATCTGTTGGCCACTGCAGTCCTCTTTCTGTGCATAGCACAGTCACAGAGGTTTTGATAAAACCTTCTCTGCTATGTTGCAGCACAGATAGAGCCGAGCTGGCTGTCCTCTTCTGGACAACCAGGCAGGAGCTCCAGAGATTAGTTCTCTTTGGGTAAGAGCGCCCATTGGCTCTCTCCTGTTCGGACTAAGGCTACGGCCTTAGTGACTGCAGGCAGGCGTTTTTCATTATTTCGTTATGATAATGCCTTGTATCTTTTGTGGATCCGCCTGCTGCCCAGCGTTTACTTCATTTTCTTGACGTATATCCTAATGCAAGAGAATGAATTTGTGTTTCACAAAGTTCAGAAAACTGAACATTTTTGAGCCTGAAAACATGAAGAAATGTTATTTAAAATAGTCCACCAAAATTATTTGTAATGAAGTCAGCGAAATCAGATTCTCGATTCGCTCTAAACCCGTTGATCTTTATTACACGGAAGGTCAGCTCGTCCGTTTAAGACAACAGACTTAAGCACCTGATCTCTGAAGGGTGGTGTTCCAGAATCAGAGATTCTCTGCGGCTAACCTTTGTTGGGGTCTTCTTGGTGAGTTCGTTTGTGGCTCCGGATTTCCAATTGATCAGCAAGCGGGATCAACATTTGCATCTTCTTTATCAATGCTGCATCAGGATAACTGCTACGATCATATCTTTCGCTTCTTGCTCCAACAGGAAACTTACTTACTCTGATTGAGGCTGATGTGATCCTTGGAGTCGGGCAAACGCGCCGTAGTCTTAGACAATCGCGCCCTCTTTATTCAACGAACAAGATAACCGAGTAGCGCACAAAACTGTTTATTAGGATGAGTACAAATTAGATGCTTACAGCGAACAATAATGTTAATATGGATAATATGAAGATAAAAAACGCAATATAAACTAAAGGATATGGAAGATATAATTACTACAGGTATGTGAAAGGTTGAAATCAGGATCTGAAAGATGTGAAGAAAAGTGTCCAGGGCGGGGATCGAACCGCCGAGCTTTGGTTTATGAAGTAGAACGCTCTACCACTGCGCCACATCCCCGGACGTTGAGAATGGTTTATGGCACTGATTTCAACCTTTCAAAGTTGCTGATATTTAACATACTCCCCTTGCTAATTGAAATTCGGTCTCGAATTTCCAGGAATTACAGGTCGGATCCTCAAATTAAAGTACCAATGGTAGTTTAAGGGCGGCTCCCCGGCTGTCTCCTAACACGAGGCCATATTATACTTCATTCTTCTTCAAAGCCGGGAGCCTTTATACAAATTAAAGAACCATATAACCATATCAACAACACTTAGCACCACGAGGACCACCATATACCAAACTAATTATCTCAAGGACCTGCAATTCCGCCATTCCCAGGCATCACAAACGACTTCATCTCCTCAGATCGGTAAGGACACGGTACGGTCGCCAAATGTGAAAGGTTGAAATCAGGATCTGAAAGATGTGAAGAAAAGTGTCCAGGGCGGGGATCGAACCGCCGAGCTTTGGTTTATGAAGTAGAACGCTCTACCACTGCGCCACATCCCCGGACGTTGAGAATGGTTTATGGCACTGATTTCAACCTTTCAAAGTTGCTGATATTTAACAGGTACAGTACAGATACTTGCTGTACCAGAGTTGTCAGTTGTTCCTTTTCGGTTAAGTTAAATTATTAATATTATTCCAATTTGGAATAATATTACGCAATTTAGTTAAATTTGAGGGACAGGGTCGACACTCTCTATACCATATCACCTTCGTCTCCGTTAAATTATCCTGGGGTAGGTCAATGGGTGAGCCCCCGAATGTTGGTCACTGCTTACGCTCCAACACGCGACTCAGGGTTGCTATACAGAATCTCTATTTTTGAGGAGGAAAGAGGAACGTTGGAGAGTCCTGGTTCTGTCCTACCTACTCCTAAATTAACCATTTTGAACTTTCAAATAGTCAAGGTAACCTAAAAACATGCGAAAGTTGACCACTTTCAGACTTATTACATTTTTGGCGAAATTGGTTATTCTTGATCGTTTTTCTTTCACGAACAGGGCCTTCTTAGTCATTTTAGGTCCGAACAGGTTAGATTTGCTGTAGCTTAACACAATGTCTATAATGAATAAGACAAATCGTAATACTTCTAATTTTGGCCCAATTTGAGCCTGATTGGACTTGTAAATTGACGAAACAGACAGGGAAACGTGTAAATATTCACCACTTGCAAAAAACTGCTGTATTTTAGTAAAGTTATTCATCTCTAGCCCTTTTCTTGCACAACCAAGATTTTTTGGATCGTATTCGTATTGAACTTGATTGAACTAGACTAAACTTGATATAATTTTGTGAATGGGCATTATGGTTATGTTATTGGAAGATGGTTGTTCATTAACCTATTACTACAAATAAGCTAACTGCTGTCTACCTACTTGTTCGTGTTTGAATACTGTTACTTACGTTATTCCTGAGTTATGACTTAACAACTATTGACTGATGAACCAAAATCGCTTGGTTAAGTGTTTCATTATTTTAATTAATTAACTATCTAGTAATTAATACATCTGGCCAACTAGCAATGAGTCTCTGTGCAATATTGCTCCGACTGGGTTTATGAAATGCTTTCGAAAACTGATTCAATCTAAAACTGATTACAATCTGTACTTCCCATATTACTTGCAAGCTGAGCATTTTGGCCAACATAATTTTAGGCAATCGAAATCGTAAAGCACGATAGATTCCTAATTCAGGATTCACATTACATATGTAGTAATTAAACTGATCGTATACATGCTGAGCAATTCATTACTTTGGGTACTGTACATTCAAATCTTTTGGGAGTTAAACATCGCACTTGATTCGGGCTTTTTGAACCGAAAAAATGTTTTCCCTTCGTAACCTTTACTTAACGTTTTTAGTTGGTCTAATAGTTAAATTTCTATGT
>JASAND010014951.1:0-10649 GCA_030248195.1 Trissonchulus latispiculum
TTTTGATACAGAGAGTACTTCTGCAATAAATATGTGCATTTTAAAAGAAATACTTATCTTCATACATAACTTGCATTTTATGCGTATTTATGTATTTCTTGCATACAGACAACTTACAAGGTTCTTGGTTAAAATTCATTGGATAAATTTTCACTAAATTCACTAATTTAAATTTTTCAAATATCGTGTCAGTTTCTGGGCAAATTTTACAGTTTTTTCTTGCTTGCTTTTACTGCGATTGTTCCATACCTTCCATACCTGCCAAGCAGCCAATAATTTTGGCGAACCCTTAGCCCGAAACAGGAAGGAGCCAATGGGCGCAGTGATCTATTTTGCCATGTTCTCTCTTAGTAAGTGCTCTCAGTTTGCCACTGGCTAAAATGTGGCCTAGTGAATGCGGGCCGGGCAGGCTACTTTCTTCGATTATTTATTTATACTTCATTCGATTATCTTTGGTTACTTTTTGCGCTTTGCTGGCTGAATAGTTAACTTATCCAAGATTCACAGTTTCTAACTTAACAGTGACACGACATACCTTCACGTAGCTATACGTCAGCCCCCAACTTAACACTAATAAACTATACCTAGCTTTATTTGTACGCATGGGATTTCCTTGCTTTCACGTACACTTGATGTTATTAAAAATACTACTATCGTACCAGCTGTGGGTCCAATTGTCCGCTGTGTTTGCTGAAATACTGTTGGACAAAATCCCAAGGGAGTTGCAAATCGCTTGTTATCACTGCAGCAGCTATCAGTTGAAACTGTTTGGCCGTCAACGTTGCAACTTTTGAAAATATCTTTACATCCATAGCCGATGTTTCGCATAATGTGAATCAACGTTAGATTATGCTTTTCCAGGTAATTGGATATTTCCGTGGTTTTCACTCTTAGACGATCACTATTCTCTGCTAGTATATGCATCGGATTTCCAATATAGCTGAATATATACGGGATCAAAAAGCCAGGTAACACTGATACAGACATATCGGAGAATGAAAAGTTGGCTAATTCAGCGTTTTTCGAAACGTAATTCTGGAAGCGATCCATGCGAAACCTAAACTGACATAAAAACGTTGATCTCCATGGCTGATTCGATCAAAAATAAAAATGAATTAATATTAATATATCGGATGAAAACGTCAATTGAAGTTTCTTTGGTTTCGGCCTATACTTTACATTCCGTTACTCTTATCCATTTTTAATCGACCAAGTCAAAAAGCTATATAAATGTGCTTCGTTTAATATCACATTGAAAGAGGTTCTAACAATTTGATCTCATTTAATTTGATTTGTCCGCGTAAGAACGCTTTCTTTATTAAGACTACTTTACTTTCTTTACGTAAGAACACTGTTTTACTGGATTATTATTATTATTATTATTTATACTGTTTCTATATTTCCTCTACTGTTTTAATAACTTGTGTAACGCAAGTTAATTAAAATTGTCAAATTATAAAAATACCAACCTGGAAAAAGGGCATACCGCAATCTTTGGTAGGACGTTAGATGTGACTTTGTCAAATTTTACTGTTGTTATCAAATCTTCATTCCAAAATGATGTGATCAATCCCGAAGAAGTTGCGACGACGAATGCTAGACAGACAGAAACTACACAGCCCACTCCGCTGTATTTTGCAATTGAAGACAAGGTGAATGAAATCTGCCTTCCACTAGAATCTCGAAATGCAAGCTGTTCAATTAGACTGTCCGGCATTGTAGATTAGTTATCGCCAAATGACTTTAAATATTGTCTGGCATGTTGTCTCCAAACATACAATTTACCTGCAGGGTACCGATATTTTCTATCCGGTCCTCTCAGACAATGACAGACAAGACAACAACTGAAATATATAATGAAAACAGATAGCTGGTAAACCTACTTTGCATATTATGTGCATAAATGTGCATAGAAAACTGTGATCGCTAATAATTATCAGAGACCCTTAGTATTACATAGTTTTCAGAATCCTTGTGATGAGAAGAAAATTGGATTTTTCAGGAAACCCCTAGCCAAAATTCAGCAAAACTTCAACAAATCAGCTGACATTTGGTGTAGGTGTTTTTTCCGACCACGCTGAGTTCAGATATCGCAAAGCTTTCGCTTTGAAATTTCTGGAATTTGCTAAATTTTATATTGTTTGATTAAGCAAGGTGTATATTTAAAGTGCCTCATCTACACTCTGTTTTTCGACACCAATATATTTGATTTGTCAAGTAGTAAGCAAGCAGTAGCTTGTCAAAGATGAAAAAGCGGTAAAAATAAAACAAGTAGGCTCCAAACAGGAGCAGTGTCTCAACGCAGGGTAAGTCTCTACTAACATTTACTTGTTAAGACATAACTTTTCGATATTTCTTTGCTCACACAAATCATCTTCGCGAACTCATATCAAAATTCGTCTTGTATTATATAACCTTTGGAATATACCGCAAAATTGTTTTGAAAAATGTTTCAATCAAATTTTACATTAATTGTCACTACGCAATGCAGCCTTTATTAAATACATATAATCATCGGAAAAGTGTCGTTCATTCAGACGACTAAACTTCATGTTCCAACGGCTGACTTTTAAATACCATTCATATTTTGCAAATATTTCTGCAAAGCCCAGACATTAGCCGAAACAGAATTAGCTAAGTCTTAAGGTTCCGTTCAGTTCAGGCTAGAATCTATAAACCATAATGCCGCGATGTGTAAGACTTATATTCTTATAATACCAACATACCTAGAATCTTGACCAGTTTTTAACAGTGCTTTCAAAAACATGTTACAGATCATTTCAACACCAGTTCACGTAGACAAGTCAAGCCACTAACTGCCATCAAATCACTGAATCTAATTTGCATATTACGCTCAAGTAAAATACTTTGCAATTCGACGAAACCAAAGGGGGAACCTTGTGAAAATGAGGTTCTAGAAATTAAGCAAAAAGCAAAACAAATACTCCCCTCGTTTGTAACGCAAACTGGAAAACGCCTAGAGTTTTTACTATATTTGAAAATTTTAGATTTGGTGATTTGAAGCTCTAAAGCGGAGAAACTACCAACAGAGCCCTTCCGTACAAAAACATGCACAGGTAGTGAGAACAGTGCTGAACATAGGTCGTAATTTTAATATTGAAGATACTCAGTTCATTTTGTACTAGAAACGATAACAGCTATCTCGCCTTTAGGCGAGATAAAAATTTTGAAAATCGAAAAATGCTACTATTATATTATATTGTATGTCCGTCACTGTGTTGTAATAATTATCTTTTCCAAATGTGGGAAATCTCATACTTCAGCCTACTGTAGCTTATACTGTAAAAATTGTTTTGGCGAATTTTAAGAGTGGCACTAATAATTAATCGTTTTATTGAGGTCGTTTGTGGTTAATAGAGGGATTCTTAGTCTTGGAGGATTAATTTGTAGGGAAATGAGTGATTTTTCAGTTTTGCAGTGTAAGCAAATGAGTGACCCTGAGTTTCGTTTCGCTTATGTCGATTTGAGTAGGGGCAAACGTTTTCTACTATTTAAATGATTAACTTAATGACTCTGTCCACTTGAAATAAGCAGGGGAAATTTCTTTCCAGTTATACCATTAGTACAGTTTAACTCTGATACACTGGACAGAAATAAAGAGGGGGTGAGGGTTAGTTAAATGAAATTTTATTTATATATTTGTATTTATGTATTTTATGTATTAGTAAATAGATTTCACTTATCAGTTTGTAATTTCTTAAAATTATTAGGAATCTAATTATATATCAATCGATTGAGTGAACAGTTATTTAGATTGCGAAAATATAAATAATCATTCATCCGTTTTTAAAGTGAACTAAGTTAAATTCAAATAACTTTCAAATTTTACGACTTACAACTTTAATGTGTTATGGTAACATTACTAGAAACACTAATAGTAACATTAATGTAAACTTATATTTTTTAATGAACTAGAAAGCAAAAATGTAACTCTTCAAAAAGTTATTGTACCAGCAGTTTTTGGCAATTAATTTTATTCTTAATAATTTTAACTTTACTTCATACAAAAACTCGTTTTTAACATTCACCCTCTTAATTTCTGGCCAGTGCATCAGAGTTGAACTGTATTATTTGTAGAACTGGAAAGAAAATGACCCCTGCTGATTTCAAGCGGACAGAGTCATTAAGTTAATCCTTTAGATAGAAGAAAACGTTTGCCTCTACTCAGATCGACATAAGCCTTTTGTTTTTGTTATCTGATGTCGGCAACTTCAAACAGTAGGCAATAGAGAGATAGGTACTAGAGGGATATGAATTCTCCCATAGTACAACTGACATGCTATATAAACGTGGTGAGGTAAGCTTAGCCAATCAGAATTTTCACAATTGATTATCATTGGGTGCGGCATATGGTACTTCATTTGGTTCATTTCATTCATCGGTTGATTTAAAATATGCTCAAAATATTATCAACATTGAATTGGGTGTTTTTGACTTAATTCAACTAAAATTTTGTTGTACCAGCTAGAATCATTAGTAGTAATTTAGTTTGTTTAGCTACTTATGTTTAGTAGTTTTACTACCTTTTGAAAACATCAGCAAGACATGCACAACTTGCCTTTGCCCTAACATAAGTGTTTAAATTGATAAAACAATCACAATTTTTAGTTCTTTTTGTGATTTTTCCAGCCTTTGTTTTCATATTTCACACCAGCGAGGGACGGCAGTGCGTTGTGAAAGCTAGCTTTGCTTAACGCCAAGAGATTGTGTCAGTTCGGCATGTCGGTTTCGGTACAGTATGAATACAGTAAAGACTAGCCAGAGCACGGTTCGCTAGGCTATCGTTAAAAATCAGCTAAATTAATAGAAGCTCATAAGCAGTAGTAGTACCCATTCCGTTATTAATGCACACATAGGGGGAAGTTTCAGGGTAGGGAAGTAGTTTCAAAGCTAAAGATTAGATTAGTAGACAGTTGACAATAGACAGTAATCAAACAAAATAGGAAGTAAGCATCGGAAAACTAGAACCCGTCACAAATCCATTTAAAAAGCTTTCATTCAAGTTTTAAACAAGTAACTGCGTGTGCTTTTAGCGCTTCCGATAATTAGTACAAGAAAATAGTGGATACTAATTGCTTCCGAAGCAAATTATCTTTGTGCCAGTTGTTTCGCATAATTGAACCAGGATTCCCAATTTGTCAGTTTCATTTCATTAAATAAGTTTCAGAAACAAGAAGCACGAGACGAGGTTAGCAGTAGCACAATGGACATGTTCACAAAAACATAAAAATATATACCGAAAAATATTTCATTAGTTTTACTATTAAAACACAAACGGTGCCTGGGTTGTTGAATTACAGACAGATCATTGCTTCACCAGACGAATTTGATTCAACTCAAAATAATCTAGTCTTAGCGTGGCTCAGTTGGTTAGAGCGTCAGCGCGTTGAGCAGGAGAACGCGGGTTCGAGTCCCGCCAGGTGCCCGATTTTTTCAAGCGCTTGCTTGGTGGTGTACAACTTTCTTTCTTTCTTTAATTATTAATTCAAATGGCTTCAGAAACTTTTGAAGTGTGTTTTATAGTCTCTATATTTTCAAGTATGTTGCAGTCCATATACAAACTACAAACTAACTGGATCCCATCTAGGGCCAAATGTGTTACTGAAGAGATTAAAAGCACAAAATTTATCTACTGATACAACATTTCAAGCAAACAGCTGAACCCGCCGTGGCCCGTCACCCGCGAGTCAAAGCGCGTCGAAAGATTTGGCCCGTAGCCGTTCCAACCCACGTGTAGCAGCGGGTACACACGACCCGCTTCCAACTTTGTGTAGTACCAAGAGTACATATATAATAACTAAGAGTGTGACAAGCGTCACACTCTTAGTTAATAAGTTGGGGACATCATCTACACAATAACGGCCCACCCCCCCCACAAATTAGACCCCAGTGACCCCCCCCCACAAATGAGTACCTAGTACACATTTGTGTACCATCACTCTCTTGTATCTTTATGTGTTGAAGCTCGAAAGTGGCCAGTTGGTGATACAACGTTTTTGGCTTCAACACATAAAGATATATACAAGCGAGTGATGGTACACACACAAATGTGTACTAGGTGCTCATTTGTGGGGGGGTCACTGGGGTCTAATTTGTGGGGGGTCACTGGGGTCTAATTTGTGGGGGGGGGGTGGGCCGTTATCGTGCAGATGATGTCCCCAACTTAGTAACTAAGAGTGTGACACTTGTCACACTCTTAGTTATTATGTACTCTTGGTAGTACGAATACAGTGCGGTTGTATGTTTCGACATCTTATCTTTAGTTTGTATATATTCAAGGCCTTTTCAAGAAAGGATACAGTAGTCTTAAAATTAACTCGATCCTTTTCATGAAAGAGTTGAAAGAGTATCAAATTTTGGAACCCTGTCGCAATTTGTAACCAAATAGTACTTTTAATATATAATGTAAACTCAACAATTATTTCAAAAACATTTATTCAAGCTGTACCCAAAGACGCAACCACTATCCAGCAGGTATTACTGTTTGCTAGGCATATATATGTAGATAGAAACATTCCAAAAACATTTTGGAACATTTTGTCATTTTTCCTTTGCTTGGACCCAGAGTTGGAAGCGGGTACCATTTTGGCGGCCCGCCCCGCCCCGCTACCCGCACGCTGGTAAGCGGCGGCCCGCGGCCCGCAGCCAACTGATACCCGCAAGATACCCGCAAAATTTTTCGAATGCTATATGATTACTATGTTCTTAAATTTATTAAAAAATGTCAATAATTAAAAATAAACTTTAATTTAAAGCTTCCAAACTACTTTACAAAACAGTGTATTGAGATGGGTAGCTGAAATATGGAAATTAATCCAACTTGCCGAAGTTTGCCGAAAAACTAAAAAGGTTTTCGTAAAGTTTAAAAATTTAAGCTAACTGATACGTTTAAGTAGAGATGCACCTGGGCTTGGCTCCCAACGTCAGTCTCGGTGCTTCAGCCCGATGCCGACCGGGACCAAAACTTTGTATTTTTTTACAATTTTTCGCCAAAAGTTTGGAATTTTAAAAGTCAAAATTAAGTTTTAATTGGTAGAGATCGCTTGTTATTATATTAGTCATCGATTTGAATGAAAAAACATTAGTAATTTTGTCGATATATACTTGAAATTATAGCAAAATCTTAATTTTTAAGAAAATTCTCTTATTTAGACCCACAGTTTTCAGGCTCCGGTCTCGGACCCGGCCCGGTGCATCTCTACAAGAAATGAATGTTGCGCTCATGTAGTCTCGAAAAAGACCCATGTTACAAAGCTAAAGTAGTAAGGACCAGTCTATTTAAATCTCAAGGTTTTGAAAAATGATCAAAGTCTGTAATTTACTGAAAATTATGCAATTTGTTCACTGATTTGAAAACGCATTTAGCCTGGTAGAGGGCAGAGACCCTGGAAACTTTTGTCGACGTTATAATTCCACAACTGCAGATGACAACAGATGACTAAATAGCAACAAACTGAACAGCAAAAAAGGAGTTAGGATAGACAGTCCAAAGTTCCACAAAAGCACATACAGTTATCGGAAGCGGCGGCAAGATTAATACAACGTAAACGTACCAGAACGGGAGGTCAAAGTAAAACTTGACTGATCCTTGTGGTAATGTGTGTAGTTGTGGAAGCAATTTTTGTCAGAACGCAGTTTTTATCTCGCCTAGAGGCGAGATACTTGTGATCGGTTTTGTCTCTTTTTAAACTGTTTGGACCCTTCGCTCAAAATACGACCTATGCATAGCACAGGCCTCAATATGTGGCTGATTATGCATCTGGGGGGCATTGGCGTAATTACTCACACAACCAGTGTTTTTTTTGCTCAAAAACGCGTGTAATTACACACTTTTTTCTGGAAAATAGCAAAAAAATTTTGACGACTGTGTAACGTTACACCAAAATTTTGGACAAATTTTACCAAATGGTCGGAACTTTTTCCAATGCTCATTCATTTGTTTCCATATATTTACTGTTTCTGGGGGGCTTCGCCCCCCAGACCCCCCTTTTGCACCAAGTCTTGCATTTTATTTTCGGTATTATTTAAGTATATATTAGTTATATGCATATTATATTTGCTATATTTGTTCGTTCTTGTATTAAAATATGTCTAATTTACGTGTACGCGTACACACCAAAATTTTTCAGCTCATGAAGCAAAATTTAACTGGTTCCTTGCCAAGTTTTGTGCTACAGGAGGCCTTTCGAAAAATTATGCTCCCTCGGTGTATATACTGGTGTTTTCCTTCGTTATATCAAGTCAAAACCAATAAATGCAAATGAATGTAAAATAAATGCATCATCGCTGTAACTGCTCAATTTTTAAATTTTGTCGGTCTGATTTGGTGAAACTCCAAATATTGCTGTAAATAAGATGTTTAAATTTTACTTATAATTTTTTAACGGAATAATTTTGTTAACTATACAATTGTATACACGTGTTAAGCAATACGCGCGTAAATTAGGAATTTTTAGGTAGTTACACACTTTTTTCTGAAAAATAGCAAAAAATTTTGGAGAGGTGTGTAACGTTACACATAAGCCGTCGGCGAAAAAAAACACTGCACACAACCATTTTACATAGTAATTTCTTTCTGCCTATATTCCACTTATTGATTGTTATTCGATTGCCACCACATTATTTTATTTTAATAAAAATTTCTTCATTAATAAGTTCAAATTTTGTTTGAAACTTTATTTATACAGTGCCCACAGTCATCATTATGTACGCTGTACGCGGATTACATTCAGCGGCGAGATAATGGCCATTTTAAGGGCCAACTTGTTAAGCTAAATTTGCTTAATTTCACCAATTTTTGCAAATTTTAAATAAACAGCGATTTTTAGTAAAAACCAACATTCTTTGAGCGATTTTTAGCAAACCACAGCGATATTCCAGTAAAAAAATCCGGCAAAGCTAGAAAATTTGAAATTTGAGTCTGGAAACTTATTTTTGGCCACTTTTTTACTCCTTGTAACCGAATTTCTTACCGCTAGTGAGAGCAATTTTTTCCTACTCCTTGTGGAGAAATTCGCCGAGAGGAGGGGTATTTCTTTGCTGTCCACCTGAAAAGTAACATACATGTAAATCCTCCAGAAAAGGGGAATTTAACTGTCGAGCTTTCACTTTTCACTGAAAGCTTTCAGCTTTCAGTTTAAGTTTTGGATTCACTCCCAGAACTGGCCAGGGGCTACTACATTCTGAATAAAAAACAAAGCGAAAAATTATAAGTTGTCCGACCAAAAGTTTTGTTTCTGTTACAACCACGGAAAGCCATATAGTCATCAGGACTTTTCTAGAATAATATTTGTTTGAAAAATTTTTGAGCAAGCATTCCCAGTTTCGAACAATTTTTTAAAAGATTGCAGAGTAACCTGTACCATCCACTGAACGTCACTAAAGGAACATATGCTTACAATAAAATTTAAGGATTTTAAGCTTTGCGTATAGCATAGCAAAAAAAGTATAACAAAAACTGCACGTAAAGCAAACTGTGTGCTGAAAAATTAAGTTTATTTGCTTACTGAAAGCAAGAAATGCAAGTAGAGAACTCGATCAATGCACAGCACAGCATATGTGTACATGCTGTAGGATCACAACATAGCAACACAACATAGCTTATGATTACGTTTCTGGATATAGCCAAATAGAACAAGTTTAATCAAAGGCCCATGCGCTGAAAATAGTAGTCGTGTAGAAGGACATCCAGCCAAAATTAGCGAATTTTTTGAAATCACCAACTTGAATTCTGTTTTTTCCGAACACTTTACGGAAATGTGTTAGAATTTTAGCTAATATATCAACAAGAGATACCCGCAACTACCCGCGCGGGTAACCTGCGGGTAGCAAAATTTCTATTACCCGCGGGTACCCGCGGGTACCCGCGGGTACCCGCTACCCACTTCCAACTCTGCTTGGACCTCGTTTTATGGGGAGTGGGGTCTGAATCCGACTTGAGATGGAGTAGAAGATTTCGAGTAGAAGAAAAGGTGACCGGCCTTTTCCTGGAGAAGCTCACAGGGGGCAAGGCAAGTAGGGTATTGAGACACTTTTATAGGATAGTAAAGTGTCTACTTTTAGAGTACTTTTTTATTTATTTAGTTTTATGTTTATTTATACTACACTGACTTTATTCAAGTTGGCAAATACACCCACTTACACGAATCCACCAATTATTATTCACTTATTCAGAAGATATATAGTGACTGCAGTGCAAGCAGACCACCCAGTCAGTTTTAGAATTATCGTTACATTATCATTACCATCGTTATTACAATTGAATTTTTCTTCCTTTCAGTCCCAGCGTTGCCAGCAATGAATAGAAAATAGTTGTAAAGATTGTAAAATAAATTAGCAGGGCAAAAACGGCTCGGATCAGCGGATGAACCAACCGTAACACCATCATGAAAGCTCACAACATCGTCCAAAACGCCTGCAATGAGTAGGCTAAACTTTTGAAAGATGACAGCTTTTCTGCTGTGGAAGCAGTCATTTTTCATGTCCTCAAGTAGAAAGAAAACACTTGACAATAACGTCAAAAGTGTCCTTAAAGAGAACTTCTTGAGTTTGTCATCACATCTCCAGCTAGGGCTAACTCCAGCTAAATTAGTGCAAAACTACGTATCGCAAATTGAAGTTTAACATTT
>JASAND010014952.1:0-11381 GCA_030248195.1 Trissonchulus latispiculum
ATGACCATATGTCCTGCTCTTCCTACTATAAACTCTTGGGGGAAAGACAGACGGGCAAGAATCAGTAATGTTAAGAAATTAAAAGACAAAATTCATATTACCTACTAAAGTTATGAGCACTAATTTGCGTATAAATTTTTAGGAAATTCAGAAAAGCAAATCATGCAAGCAAACAATGTAGAAACAAGAAAAGGATATAACCATGCAAGTTCTAAGAAAATGTCCGAGACTCAGTGAAACCTGACACAGAAATGCAGCACAGTTGACTTAAAACAGCCTATACGGGAACACTAAACACACGGTCGCCACTTTGTGGCAGTTTTGGCGTGGTCTTCCACTGTGAAGCCACAAAAAACTTGTTCAAAGTAGCTCAAATTTTCAATTTAATATTTATTTTTAGTAGATTTTTTATTCTAGTTATTATTGTTTGCGGTGCATTAACAAATGGTTTAGTAAAGATCATTGTAATTTTCAGACGAAGGTCGATATTAAGAAATCAGCTTTTCGACTGACGTTACTAACCACTACCGTAGATGGGGGGGGGTGCGGCCCCCCCGCCCCCCCCCCCGAAAAGGTTTTGCCCCCCCTGAAAAAATTGGCTCTCAAGAGCTAACGAAAGCGGAAATGAATTTTTCAGTAAATATGCACGAAAGATACATATTTACGCCAAGAAAATTAGGTAAACAGAAAGTCCTAGATATTCCATAGGAGATAACATCAGGACAAGGCTAATAGTATCATGCAACTCTGCTACTGTTGCTTGTGGCTTTCTTCGTAAAGCTTTGGCTACACACGACCACTCCAAATGTGCCACAAATGGCGACCGTGACAGGTAACCGCTCACTAAGACAGAAGGCATTACGTCACAAAATAGCTGCATTTTTATATCAGGCTTCATTAAGAAAGCAAAAAAGAAACTCAGCAATATTGTGTGAGTACTGATTAGGCTAACACGATAACAAACTATGAAACCAGCATGCACAATAACGTATTCCAAGAAGAAGATTAAAGCCAGCAAACATAAAATTGACAACATAAACTAAAGAGATTCGCATGATTTATTATGCTCTGTGTGAAATAAAAATTGAAGTTATGTTGTAATAAAATGTAAAAACAACAATTTATGTAATGACAAGAAAAGGAAAAGAGTCAGGAACCTTGTGGTGAGCAGCCTTGGCCAGATCCAGACTCCCCTGGTTCACGTGAATGTGAGCGCTCTCCACATTCGCCTCGATGCTGTCTCAAACACAAACTTAGACACACACTTACCATAGGAGATAGGAAGATAGTAGAACGCAAGTTCTCAGCTTGTCTCCAGTTCTTGTCATAGATACTTGTGAGAAAGACGAGAGAAATACAGATTTCTTGCCATTTAGTCATTCTATATGGTTACATTTAATTTCTATATATTTAATTTGTTTCAAAATTCTTCAGCAATGAAAACCTTTCAGCTTCCGCCCTCTCCACTCTTTTTGGAACAAAGTAGCTTCCAGCAAAGCTTCTTCCATTCAGCTTTCTAAAGCCCTCAAGCAGGCCCGCACCCATGGGGAGTTCAAGGGGTCTAGACCCCCCCCCCCTTTTGGACTGACAAAATGGAAAATCTTTCCTATTTTTATGGCAAAAACAGCTGTTTTTAAAAAATTTCGCACTTTGCAAAAAAACATTCAATGCACTATTGTTGGGCAAAAATGCAAAAATTCGTTCAACTTCTGGAGGGGCTCCGCCCACTCGCTTACTTCTACTTGGGGAGGTAGAAGGTCCCCCACCATTCGAGGAGCCCCCCAAAAATTCCGACCTCCCCCCACAACCCCAAAAATTAACATTTTTTACCAATTTTACCCTAACTTTTCAAAAAATTTTCAGGCTTCGCCGATTTTGTACCTAAATCTTCATTATTTTAGCCTAAAAAACACCAAAAATTAGTTATTTTTAGCGACTTTTAGCATTTTTTTAAACTTGTCAAAAATAGGCCCCCCCATTTTCGGTGACCCCCCCATCGATGGGGGGGCTTCTTCGAGACCCACCCCCATGTGCCCTCCCCCAAAAAAATTTGGCCTAGAAGTAAGTCAGGCTCCCCAAACCCCCCTTTCAAAATCCTGGGTGCGGGCCTGCCCTCAAGTGCTACAGAACATCCATAGTAACTGCAAAATGTCATAAAATGCAATTTTAGAAACCAACAAGTGTTGTACCAACCAACGGTCTCTCCTTGTTCATGAACGAGGAGGGCCAGATCCTTGAAGATCTGATTTACCATGGTAATATCTTGCTGAAATCAGAACACCACGTGTACTCACGCACAAGTAACAGAACAAAAATGACAGCCTACAATTGGGATTCTGATCAGCATAACCAGGCCTAAGACACCAACCATACTCCTCTCTGTATCTGCTATCAAAAAAGGCAAGCTGTTCAAAAAACAATTGTGACTCCACATGTCACCTACCCGGATTTGTGAAGACATCGTCTAACACAGATCCTCTATTCAAACCAAACATACGCCAAAAACTGAGAAACGCGATGAAAAAATCAGGGCTGCCGCGCGACCTTTCTCAGAAAAAAGGAGATAAAAAAGGAATTTTGCACCCGAAAAAAAGGAAAAAAGGAATTTGTCCGACAAAAAATAGGAAATAAAAGGAATTTTCAGACATAAATTAATAACGTTACTGAGCAAAAAAATTAAATTTTTTCCATTTTGAACAGCCACACAAGGTTTGAAACATTTACACGCGTTTCGAAGCAAAGAGAATTTAAACAAAACGCTATATAAAATGCAAATGCGGACGCGTTTCAAGCTTTGTCTTCTTGATCACAGTAAATGCGCTATTATAGAACAGAAAATACGCGCCGAAGGCGCGAAATTTGTTGGTTTTGTACCTCCTTTTGTATTTTTATCTTATTATTTCCGACCCACGAATCGGAAACAGGAAGGCGCTATCTGCACCAGGGTTTTTTGAAAATCGGACCTGCGTAAATTTTGAGTATTTTTGTTTTTGAGTGCGTAATTTTATTTTCGACTGCGTAAAATTACAAAAATAGCTTCTCAACGTTATAAACGCTATAAACGCATTCAGCGTCAAATTATATAATTCGTTTTTAAGAGTTTTTAATCAACCTTAAGGGTCTTAGCTTCATTTTACGTTGCGTGCCGATTGCACTATGGTGTAAAAGTATGAATAGTTGATGCGAAATAGATACGCAGGGGGTCTCGGGGGCGCAGCCCAGGCACATTTTGGTCAATTGTCAGAAAATTTTTGAAAAAAAGGAAATAAAAGGAATTTTTGCAGAAAAGAGGAAAAAAAGGACGACCTCGAAAAAAAAGGAAAAAAAGGACGACCTCGAAAAAAAAGGAAAAAAAGGAAAAAAGGAACCGCGGCAGCCCTGAAAAATCTACCTCCAACTGTTTGATGGCCTGCTCTCTCTCCTGAATGGCCTTCAGATCCAGACCCTTCTCGATCTCCAACTTCAACTGGGACTGAGTCTCCGCCTTCCCACTTCCCCCACCAGCACCGCCGGCGCCTCTGCAAACAGCAACAAATACAACAGACTGCAGTTCAGACTGCATTTAAACAAACACCAACAACTGCACCTTGCTACAACACACGCTTCCAACGCCCCCAACCGAGCCTAAAGGACTCAAACACACTTTTCCATTTTTCAAACTAAACTGGGTTTACTTTACTGGGGGGGGGGCGGGGGGCCCCCCCCCCCACTTTTCGGGTTCCGCCCCCACTCGACCTCTTCCCCCCCCACTCGACCTCTTCCCCCCCACTCGACCTCTTCCCCCCCCCCACTTTTTTGGGCGTCCCCCCACCCACTCACCCTAAGGTGCCCAGAAAATGCTAAATTTTTAGGATTTTTGGTCAAAATTTTCAAAATTTTTCCGGCTTCGCCGGAAATTTTTGGTCAAAAATCGTCTTTTTTGGTGCTAAAACTCAATTTTCGAGCACTTTTAAGCTTAGTTATAGCAGTATATGTAGAAAACAGGCTTTTTATACGGTATTTTTGGCATTTTTAGCCCATTTTATTCCACTTTTCGACCTCCCCCCCCCACTAGTGGGGGGGGGCTCCCCCCCCCCACTTTTTTTCGCCTAAAGTAAACCCAGCTAAATAATGTCTTTACTTTCTCAACCGAAATTTTCTTGGACTTACTAAGCGTCCTGCCCACACTATTTGGGTCCGTCTTCCCTTACGAACCCCACGATGCTAACCTAAGGATAAGACTGGCAAAACCAAACGCACTGATCGCGATTTCAAAAGAACCTTTTGAGCTTTCTAGAAATCACGCAGTTAGTTTATCTACAGTTGGTATTCACTCTTTATTTATGCACACCAGTCAAAAAGTTGCATCTATACTTTAGTCACAAATTAAACTTACGAATCAAAATCCGCATGAAACAGGCTATCCGGTTGACCCTGCAAAATAACAATATATTAATGCAATATATACGTACACCATCGCCTTTCCTCTAAGAGAAATTAGGACAGAAAATAACTCTGCTACAAAGTTAACCACCAGAAAGACAATAATGCAGGAAATTATGTACATAGCACTAGTACACATAAAATGAATGATAACAGCTTCCAGTTGATGCAATTAAATTTTATCTACGTAACCTCAAGTGAGTATAATGCTTCTGTGGTTATGCAGATAACGCTGTACCAGTATTTACATTACTAAATAGATGAAGCATATACACACGTACGTACATGTACGTACGTGCATACATACTGTATACGTGAGTTGAACACATGGGACAATTATTATAAAAAAGCAGACATATTGTGAACATCATGCACATACAAAGAAGTAATTAATTTAGAAACTGCCAGATTCAAAAGAATTCAAGTAAGATGTGCCGAGCCGGGGTTTATATCATTGAAGGCCCCCACGTTTCTGGCTTCCACCTTCCACTCGAGCCTTCGCCACTTGGCCCGGAACCTCTCTCACCTTAAAGAGCTGAGCAAAAACTGCGAAATTTAATGGATTTTTTGGTCAAAATCGTCTTTTTGGCGCTAAAACAGAATCTACGAGCAATTTTTAGCTATAACAGTATCCTGTATGAAGCAGCAGGGGTAATTTTACTCAGTTTTGGCGATTTCAGCACTCCTTAGCTGCCTCCCCACAGCTTTGACCTTCCCACCGCATTAGTGGGTGTGGGACTTCTACCTCTACTTTTTAGTCTAAGTAAACAAAGTGTAGTTATGGATAGATGCTGAACTGGGGTTTCGGACTTAAGAAGCCCTTATAGTTTGAAAAGAAGAATATGAGGTGATCAGATCAGGGTATTTTTACAGGAAGGCCCGAAACTGATCTTCCCTCTCACACCGAAAATGCCTCCCACGAAATCGCCCCTCGATTTCGATTTTTTGGGGCCGAAATCTTTGCCAAACATAGGCAAATTTTCAAAAACCTTCAACACTTTTAGCCTGAGATTTTTTCCTAAAAATATCTTCTATATTTAGCTTAAATCCTAATCCTAGCATTTTTGAGAACGTTTTATGTTTCACCATGGAAAACACCAGTTTTTTGGCTCATTTTAGCAAAAAATCTTCTCCCCCCAAAATCTTTCCCCATCCCCAAAACTACCCTTCAGGTTGAGCAGGGCTCAGCCCTGACCGAGAGGAGAGGCCTGAGGCCTGAGGGGGTGCTCACTTTTTCTATTATTTTTATTAAATCCCGAGAAATTCACGTTGGGTTAGTATCGTAGAATTTATTACAACACGTTGAATTGCCCCGCGGCCTCCCAACCCATAGCGCCGCGTCCACATACAACAGTGTAATACATCTGCCGCGGCAATGCGCATGCATGCAAGCGGCACTGCCGCGACAGGGTTAGTAGACAAGTATATAGACGTAGTGACGCAAGAATCTATGGCGGACCGTTGGGTTTCAAAGTAGACAGTGAAATTTGTTAGTAAGAGAAAAAGAAGAGATTTACCAAAATCTAACGTGATTTTCGAGAAAAGTGGTACACATGGCGTGCAAAGGACTAGAGTCCCTGTAAGGCACGCCCCCGAATGAAACATTGAAACTGAGGTTCCAAGTTTGACAGATGGTTTCTAAAAGCATCCATAGATGAACAGGTGACTATATGTGTTCAGGTAGGTAATTCCAGTAACTCACCAGACCGGAGTTCTGCCTGGCCCGGTCCACACTCGCTCGCTCCTTCTGGGCCGCCGTTCGCTGAGCCGTCTGAAAGTTGTTCAGAATCACAGCGAAATCGTTCATCAGACGTTCACGTTGGATCTTGCACTGACGCTAAATCACACAAATGCACACACGGTTCCAGACGTATTATACCAAGACGAGCCACCCAATAAAACGCCTATGGGTGTAGGCGCTGTTTTGGATTAGTCAATGCCTTTTAAACTCTGAAATTTGTGAAGCAAGTATATATTGAGTTTTTACGCCATTTTCTGATTTAGAATACATGTTATGATCTTAGATATACGTACGTCTTATCATCTATTATGTACGTCTTATGTACGTATGTACGATATCATACGTCTTATTATCTTATCTTAGACGTACGTCTAAACTACAAGCAGCACTGACAGCGATCGAGAAATGGTCGCTACGATGGAAGCTGAATATCAACACCGATAAATGCCAGTGCTGCATTTTCACAACACAGAACAGCCAAGCCAAACATATCCCTCAGCTAAGCCTATTCCAGCGGCCTCTTCCATATGATCCTAACCCTGTATTCCTCGGAATTACCTTCGACTGGAAGCTGAATTTCAACCAACACATCCGGAATCTGAAGGAACGCTGCATGCCCCGACTAGCCATACTAGGTGCTCTAAGCGGTCGACAATGGGGACCATCAAAAGAGGATCTGAGAATTATCTACATTGCCTACATTAGATCACTGCTGGATTACAGTATGGGTTCATGGTACCCATCTGTCCCACCCAGCTGGGGAGAGCAGCTGCAGAAGATACAGAACACAGCTGCTCGTAAAATCACTGGCTGCCTCAGATCTACCCCCACTGACTACCTGCACCTAGAGGCCAACCTACCTCCTATCAAACTAAGAGCCGAAGAACTCACTGCTACCAGCTACCAGAAAGCTATCAGACTGCCAGAAGATAATCCACGGTTTGAAGCTGTGCAAGCAGAAGTGAGACAGCGGCTGAAAACTCAGGATTCCTGGAGAGAAAGAGGAAAGTCGTCGGCTAATGAGTGCGGCCTAAGTAATCTTCCGGTTGAACTTCTACGTCTACAAGCTTCCAGCGGATCGTACATCGCAGATGCCAATGCCGATTTCTCAGACTCCCTTACCCAACGACTGCCATCAAAACGGCTTTGCTCACCAGACGAACTCAAATGCGCCGCTATGGAAACTCTGTCACGCCTACCGCCTGCCAACCTGATCATCTGGACCGATGGTTCAGTCATGGACTCATGTCGAAACGGAGGGAGCAGTGCTGTTGTCTTCGACGGAAACGGTCACCAGCTGGCTAACCTCTCAGCGCCAGCCGGACTGCTCTGCTCGAGCTTTAGAGCGGAAATGAATGCAATCAGAATTGGACTGGAGTGGGCAGATCGGCGAAAGCCCCAACGGCAAATAATTCGCCTATGCTCTGACTCCCAGTCCGCTGTTCGGCAACTCAGTGCTGGACCATTGGCTCAGAAACTAACAATTGCCATAGAAATCTGGAATCTCATTAAATCTCTGAGTGATGCTGGCAACCAGCTAACCTTCCAGTGGATACCCAGCCATGTGGGAATCACAGGAAATAATCTAGCCGATCAAGTTGCCAAAGAAGCATCTGAGATGGACCAAGCGGCCTGCGCCATCGACTTTACAACGGCTAAGGCTGCGGTAAAACGGCTGACACGAGGAAAAATCCAGGCGATGAACGAGCGGACAAACTCAGACCAGATATTTCACAACAACAAGTCAGTGGACCCAAACCTCGAGTCCGGACTTACTCGCAGAGAACGCGTTACACTTTCCCAGTTGCGCTGCCACGGACACTCCTCAATCCTACGCAGTTACCAACACAGGGTGGGGCAGGCAGAGACTGATGTCTGCCCTGACTGTCAGGCCGAACCCGAGGACCTACGCCACCTCCTCATCAATTGCCCTACCCACGTCACCCAGAGGTCCCGGTGGTTCGGGGGAAGCCCGGCTCTAGATGTCCTTTCAAGGGTCCCTTCCCAGGTGATTGGCTTTCTCCGGGATGTGAGGCGGCTCCCGCTGCCTCAACCATATTGAGCTCGCTCAGACGGTCCAGGATCAGAAGAAGAAGAAAATCTTAGATCAGCCCAGATGGAAACTGGGATTTGTGAGACAGTTTTCTGTAAGCAGAAATTTACCGAATCTAAGGAAAAGTAATAAAACAGCAATTGTAATCTGGTTTCCAAAATATCGTCAATGGGCGTCTTTTCTGGAGTGAGCGCTTCTTTGGATAGAAAATAAAATCCAAAATTCGATTCTTAAAAAGGTCCATGGGTCTCTAACTTGGCATAATACGGTAGCCAAATACATAGGATTGGATCTAGATGAAACAAATGTTCCTGCAGTAAATAGGGATTGGACCACAGTGGGGATTCCCATCCTGTGTTCTGTTTGGAAGAAGAGGGGATCGGGATTGTGGACCCACCTGTTCAGAGGCGCTGTCCGGGGAGGGTAGGGTGGCCAGGTCCATCATGGTCTTGCTCGTGTCCTTGGCCAGACTGTTCGTGTAGTGCTGGATCTCGTGCAGTTTGGAGCGGAGGTCCTCCGAGTCCGCGGGAGTCCCCAGCTGGGACACCATCCGCTGAATTGAGGACACTAAACACATCAAGCACAATCATGGGCGCACCCGGGGGAGGTTTGGGGGTTCCGACCCCCAATTGAGCTATTTTTGGTGCATAAAATTAAAAATTATGAAAATTCTTCACGCCTGCGGCGCTCTCTATCTCCATTTTTATAATTTATCTCGCCTGCGGCGTTTTTCTAACTCAGTTTTTAAAACTTTTCGCGCCTGAGGCGCTTTTCTATCTCGGTTTTTAAAATTTTTCTCGCTTTTTAGTCAAATCTTTTCAAGCTTTTCAATACAAATTTTGTCATTATGTCAAAGAATTTCTCAACTTTTATTGAATTCTTTGAGATTCATTAGGTCTTTTTTCAAAATTCCAAAAATTTTCTGAACTTCTCGGGGAGGGGGGCGGAAGACCCCCCGCGTCGACTAGCGACTATTCTTAAATCTCGTCATTTTTGCTGCTCCCAAAATAAACTCTGTCTTGAAAACTGCCGCCGTCACCCCCCCCCCCACGCGTAAACGTGTCAGGCGAAAGCAAAATTTATTTGCTGGCTCGACCCTCCCCCTTTTCAAAAGGGTGCGCCCCTAAGCACAATAAGCCTTCCTGGAGTACACCTGAACTTACTCCCAAACCATTCATTACAGAGAGCAAACACTGTTACTGATGCATCAGAAAAAACACCGTACGGCTAGTAAAGCAAACTCAACATCAAACTATACTCATGCTCACTTACATATGTAATGCATTATTATTACCGCATTTTTCAATTTTTCAGTCAACTTTTCAACTTTTCCACATATAGCCAAATTTTATATCAAATTGAAGCTCTCGATCTCCTAAACATTTTATCTTCTTACATCAAGTTTCTACAAAGCAGTATGAGAAAGATAGAGCGACTTAACTTTTGAAGCAATGAGCTTCACTAAATCGTCCAAACACCGAGTCTCGCTCGTCGGTTGGCTTGCCACTGTAATTTATGCAGTAATAAATATCTAGAGGTATTTACCGCTGGAGATATCTCCGTCCTGCCACAGGACATGGGGTGCCGCTGCTCATCCCCGGATTCTCAGCCGTAGAGCCAGGAGAGTCACATCCAATGATGACTGTGCATGCATCAGTGGAAGGCGGGGCCGGCCCTTCGACACAGACAACTGTTACCTTCCCACCGTATAGTAGTGGTACCCATTTACCGGCCAGTTAAGGATGGATAGCTGGGTTGGCTAGAGGCTTTGTGGTCTCTGGGGATCAAACCACCGATAGTAAGATGGCAAGTTCTGACCAGCGCCGTAGACCACTCGGCCGTCCCGACAGCTAGAGGCTTTAAATTGACGTATTTATCATCTTATGTGTACGCGACTTCGAAGCCCTCAGCGAGGCATACCAGCGTAAATACTAAATAGGGATTTTAACTGATCTCAAAACTGGATTGACCCAGGACTCTAATAATTTGTCTTGTTTTCGGACATATGTATAATATGGGGTATATTATACCCGAAAATGAGCGAAACCGGTGACTACAAAATTTGGTACCCGGCGACCCCCCCCCCTTAAGTGCAATTAAACAAGCAAGCATGAATATACAACGTAGTCGCAAATCCGTAAACCATACAACTTGCGATCCAAACCATACACTTATATATATAGCAACAAAAGACATTACGCAGCGTTCGTACCATTCTGAGAAATCTTCTGGAGATTCGTTGTTATCTGATGAACGAGGCGACCAAAGTCTGATTTTCCATCACTTCCTCCTGAAAACAAGCCAGAATCAAACCAGAACCGTTTTTACAAACTACACGCTGACGTATGTATGCATGACAGGGCGCTTGGGGGTTTGACAGCTGATTGGAGTGCCCGTCCATGACAAATAAATACATAGATCGTCTTGGAGAAAGATTGTGCATGGACCGGTTATACAAATTTCTTGTCAGGCCCGCACCCAGCGGGGGGGGGGGGGGGGTTCAAGGGGCCTAGACCCAATTTTAGACCACTTCGGATTCCCCCCACTAGTGTTATCATGTACCCCTCCACTAGTAAAAATAGCCTGTTTTCTGCATATACTACTACAAGAACCAAAAATGCTCCTTCGTCGCATGTAAAATACATATGAGTACTCTCAGGCAGGTTGTACAAACACGGAAACTAGCCTGTAAAATGCATATGAGTGGCGTTGAGGTTGTAAATTAAGGAAAACAAGTTGCAACGGCTTAACATATGAGCCTGTCCTACAACGAGGCTCATATTGGCGTATGTCATAATATAATTTGTCGATATTTGACCTTCATATAAATAGCACATAAAGCTTTTCATTACAAAATTTTCCTTCACACATCTTGTCGCTAAGACATTATATATATATATTAATTGTGCATACGCATTATATATACACGGCATGCCACTCTGCGCTCTGACTCAGAGCCATGTGGGGAAAGCATTATATACGTATGTGAGAGTAGTGTGTCATAGTGTTCCGAGAATACAGTAGGTGTACTATAGTGCTTCCGGAAATAGTAGGTGCCATGGTGTTTCGGGAAACATCAGCTTGCATGTACAGTTAAACTTGAGGTGTCGCTGTTCACTTCGTTCTGTCCATTTCTTTCAAGCCACGATGTTAACAAGTTATGTC